>JBBGZY010000109.1:4807500-5088450 GCA_037952925.1 Lithobates clamitans
GAACAGCAATCTTTAAGTCTGACCACAGATTTTCTATTGGATTGAGGTCTGGGCTTTGACTAAGCCATTCCAACACATTTACATGTTTCCCCTTAAACCACTCAAGTGTTGCTTTAGCAGTGTGTTTGGGGTCATTGTCCTGCTGGAAGGTGAACCTCCATCCTAGCCTCAAATCACACACAGAATGGTACAGGTTTTGCTCAAGAATATCCCTGTATTTAGTACCATCCATCTTTCCTTCAACTCTGACCAGTTTCCCAGTCCCGGCTGCTGAAAAACATCCCCACAGCATGATACTGCCACCACCATGTTTCACTGTGGGGATGGTGTTCTTTGGGTGATGTGATATGTTGGGTTTGCGCCAGACATAGCGTTTTCTTTGATGGCCAAAAAGTTCAATTTTAGTCTCATCAGACCAGAGCGCCTTCCTCCATACATTTTGGGAGTCTCCCACATGCCTTTTCGCAAACTCAAAACGTGCCATTTTGTTTTTTGCAGAAAGTAATGGCTTTCTTCTGGCCACTCTGCCATAAAGCCCAATTCTATGGAGCTTACGGCTTATTGTCGTCCTATGTACAGATACTCCAGTCTCTGCTGTGGAACTCTGCAGCTCCTCCAGGGTTACCTTAGTTCTCTGTGCTGCCTTTCCGATTAATGCCCTCCTTGCCCGGTCCCTGAGTTTTGGTGTGCGCCGATTCTTGGCAGGTTTGCTGTTGTGCCATGTTCTTTTCATTTGGTTATGATAGATTTGATTGTGCTCCTAGGGATCATCAAAGATTTGGATATTTTTTTATAACCTAACCCTGACTTGTACTTCTCAACAACATTGTCCCTTACTTGTTTGGAGAGTTCCTTGGTCTTCATGGTGGTGTTTGGTTAGCGGTGCCTCTTGCTTAGGTGTTGCAGCCTCTGGGGCCTTTCAAAAAAGTGTGTATATGTAATGACAGATTATGTGACACTAATATTGCACACAGGTGGACATCATTTCACTAATTATGTGACTTCTGAAGGTAATTGGTTGCACCAGAACTTTTTATGGGCTTCATAACAAAGGGGGTGAATACATATGCACATGACAATTATCAGTTTTTTATTTCTGAAAAATAGTTTTATGTATATATTTTTCTAATTTTACTTCACCAACTTACGCTATTGTGTTCTGATGCATCACATATAATTCAGATCAATGTATTGTAACAAAATAGAATAAAATGTAATGTAATGTAATGTAATAAAAAGCCAAGGGGGTGAATAATTTTGCAAGGCACTGTATATATATATCGATAGATAGATAGATAGATAGATAGATAGATAGATAGATAGATAGATAGATAGATAGATAGATAGATAGATAGATAGATAGATAGATAGATAGATAGATAGATAGATAGATAGATAGATACTAGAGGATAGATGCCTTGGGCAATTGGAGACATTCAAACATTTTTGGGAAAATCTTCCCTTGAGTGCAGGTCTGATCTTTTTTTTTTGCCATGTTTCCAGGTCAATGACTGTGAAAAATACAAAGCTAGTATGGTGGCCAAGCAACTAGTATTTTCATAGTGGAGCCACATGACTTAGTATAATATAAGTATGTTTGAAATAGTGAGTGACATTATATTTCTGCATAACATTATATTTCAAGCAGCAAAGAAAGCTAAGGTCCCTGTACAATTTTAACCAGGATGTCAGAGGAATTTCAGAAATCTGTACCATACCTTAAGCCCACACAGAGATGTGTTTACCCACATGTGGCTGCACAGGAGTCCCATGCACCCCCAATGCAGGCAATCCCATTGATGTCAATTGGTACACAGCTGCAATTTGGACACAGTCAGGGACGCACACCTGCACCCACCCAAATGTCATACTAGGACACAGTGGCCATGTCCATGCAGCCACTGTGTCCCAATTGACATCAATGAGACATCCCTGCACAGAAAACCTGTGCATCTCCATGCAAGTAAATATGTCCGTACATGAAAGTACGGTATAGTACGTTCTGTGTGAACAAGACCTAAGCACTGAAATATATTACAATATTTGTGCTATTGAGTTAGGATACTTTTTAAGCCTTTTATGCCATTGTTCACCTTGGGAAGTTTTCCTCGGTGGAGAAAGACTGGAACAGAATCTCGGCCAGAATTTGGTGGTATGACTTCTATGATTTCGATAGTGTCATCAGCAAGGTAATAATGTAATATAAGCTCTCTCTTGTCTCCAAAAGGGCACGGAGTGTCATCCCATAAGCAGTAAAATCTCAGAACATGCCTGTCATGTTCCAGGAATTGTCTGAGTGTATCTATGCGCTCGTAAGGACGCAGAGGCTTCATATTGTCTTCCATCTACAAACAACAAATAAAAAAAATATTAAAATTAACAGTTAATAAGAACATATTTCTGCAGGAACACTAATGGGTTTTATTCAAAATTTTTAACCCGCAATCAGGGACAAAGGATTTTTTCTCCACCATAGAAAAAGCTGTATTGGGCTACCTAAACTTTTCAACTGAGCTTTAGACATCCCTGGTCCAGTGAATTCTCTAACTAGGAAATCAACATAATAGGGAACAATACAAGATTTCTGTGTGTCCTTTTTTTTCTTGTGGGGTCTTATACAGATAACTTGGTTTAGTAGGTAATTACTTGGAAGAGAATGCTCTGGCTATGACAGCCATGTTGAGGGATGGTGGGGTTTCCAGATACAGCCTAGATCCAGCCTAGATCCTACACCACAGATTGTCCCTCATTTTCCACTTTTAGAAATCCAATCTCCCTGTCCCTCTTTCCTTCTCAGATTTCCCTCTTTTTGGTCTGATGTATAAAACTGTAGTATTTATTATTATTATTATTATTATTATTATTATTATTATTATTATTATTATCTACCAAAGGGGTTTAATGCTCTAGACCTTTCTTCCTTCGCTGTAAAAGATAGGATGGTTTAGTTCCTCTTTAAACACATTTTTTTGTGCATCATCAACTATTTGGGATAACCGTGGATTTGTCAGAAGTGTGTCCTTTGCCTACATACCTTGTAAAAAATAAGTCCCTCTTTCTCACCTTGGAAAATTGGGAGGTATGGCCTAGATAACTGTGAAAACATTAAAGTAGAACTAAAAGCAAATTTTTTTTTTCCATTATGATAAGAGTAAGGGAGGGTCATAACCCTTGTCAATTTTATTTTTGCAATGTGTCCCGTTGGGGAGATTTCCCTTCACTTCCTATAGCCAAAGCAGTTAGTGAGAGGAAATCCCTCCTCCAAAGTAAGGGAATCCCTAGATGTCATCAGAGTCAGCAGAGCTGATGTCCCCGTTGGAAGACTGGCGCCTCCTTGGCCTGGTAGTGCTTTGCGAGAGAGAGGGTTTTTTCATGCGACTAGAGGTATTTGTATATTACTAATGTTAGACCCTTCCACCCGAGCAGCATTGGAATGTTTTTAAAGTTATTTTGGCAATTTTATTCAGTTATTATGTGAGTATATTTTCTTCTTTTTTATTCATAAAAATACCTCAGTGAGCACTATGTCATCTTTTGTATCTTTTTTGAGCACTGATCCATGCATTATAACCTGAGTTGGGAGAAGTGCTGGATTTACCAAGTGAAAATTCTGAGGAGGATTGTTTGAGCCCTGGGAGAGTCCAGCTGGGTTTGTGCATTCCAATCTATTTGATTAAAGGCACAATAAAACCCTTGTAATGTGAGTCAACCCATAAGGTGAGCGTGTGTCCAAAAAGGGATTGGTAGAGGTGTCTGTTATTACACAATCTGTTCTCTTTAAACTGAACTATTTTTTTTTCATTAAAGATTTTTATTGACAGAAGATAAGTACAAATCAAGGTAGCACACATATGCAAGAGAACAAGTTGCATGAAGGTAGTGTTAATAATAACTGTCTTAAAGTGGAGTTCCACCCACTTTTACAACTCTTCAGCATCCCTCACTAAACTGTGCACTGTAAATAAATTGGATATTTTTAAATTTTTTTTCTAAGCACATACTGTATATCTGCTGTATTCATTTTTCACTTCCTCCTCCCTGGCCGCGGCCCATCGCATCATTTCCTGTTTGCAATGCCTTCTGGGAAGGGGTGGCAACTTCCTCTGAAACTGCTGTTGCTATGGAAACCTGACCTGAAACCTATTACATTGCTTGTGCTGCACTGAGCATGTGCGAGATCTGCAAGGACGAGATCCAGGAAGAAATACAGTCTGGCTTCAGATGCCCACACTTAAGATGGCCACAGCCTGCTGTAAGTTTATAAAATAACAAACTACTGCTATAAACTAACAAAACAGACCTTAGTTTACAGATTAGCTTTGCTAGAATACATTAAGCTTGTGTATTATAGGGGTATTTTTATTTAAAAAGTATCATTTCGGCCGGAACACCACTTTAACATTGCTATTGGTATGAGTCCATATAATGTGGAAAATATTAGGAATCATCTTAGCCCTTTTCTATATTTAAACAAAAATAAAAAAATAGTGGAAATCAGACCTGCTGTATAGGGCAACAACATCTTAATTCAGAACAGTACCATCAGTGAGATAAAGTACACGTGTTTGCCTGATTTGCATTCAGCAATAGCAGAGGTTAGTAGAAATAGACTGAAAGCGAAAAGTGATCGACCACGTTATGCAGTTTCATTAATGTAGGTACAAAATACCAAGTGAACTATAACCTGAGTTGCGTTAGAAAATCATTTAGCTAATGCTAATGTTAAGAGTATTACTATTAAGGGTAGTAATGATGTTAGGCTATTCCTGAGAGTATTTAAAGATGAACCAAGGTTGCCATGTTTTATGGAACCTCCACCTGGTCACTGGATTGTGCCAGGGTCTCCTCCATTTCACAAATGTCCGTTACTTTGTGTAACCAATCTGTTATTGAGGGAACCCGGGGGGAGTTCCAGTGGATCGAAATTAGGGATTTGGTAGCATGTAATAAATGCTTTGATAGAGAATGTTTGTATTTCTTTAAAGGTAAGTTTGATATATTAAGCAAACAGCAGGCAGCCTTAAAGCGGTTGTAAACCCTTGTGTTTTTTCACCTTAATGCATCCTATGCATTAAGGTGAAAAAACTTCTGTCAGTCACTGGCCCCCCCCCGTTTTACTTACCTGAGCCCTGGAATTTCCAACGACGAGGATGCGCTGTTCCTCTGCCCGGGGTTCTCAGCAGTTGAGTTGATAGATTGATAGCAGCGCAGCCATTGGCTCCTGCTGCTGTCAATCAAATCCAATGACGCGGGCACCGGGGATGGGGCCGAGTCCGGCATTCGTGTCTATGGATGCAAATGCTGGACTCGGGAGTGCACCCTCAAGGTAACCCCTGGGAGAGCGCTTCTCCTAGGGGGTTATCTGATGTGGGGAGGAGCCGTGAGAGCCGCCGAGGATCGGGGCCACTCTGTGCAAAGGGAGCTACACAGTGGAGGTAAGTATGATATGTTTGTTATTTAAAAAAAAAAAACAAAGCTGTACAATCACTTTAAGTATGAGTTTAGTCTCAGTGATCAGTGTGATCATCTCCCTAACCTTGTTCCAGAACAGTGTAAGTAACGGACAGTGCCGCTCAGACAGCCTGTCTCTCTCAAACACCTCCAACAGTTGTCAGTTACTTGGGAGTTCCAACTATGCAGTTTTGCTGGTGTCAAGTACCACCGTGTCAACAACTTGTAGGCCGTTTCTTGCATTTTAGTACTGATAGAGCACTTATGTGTTAGAATGTACGCATTCTTCCATTGTTTGTCTATTGTGACCATCTGTAATGCTTCAGACTACCTCCTCCTGAATCTGTCATCCTTCAACCATGCGTACACAACTAAAGTTGCCCTAAAAAATTGATCACCAGTGCAGCAAACTGATTCAAACTCAGTTAAGGGTCTACTGAAGTCGCCCACCCTGGATTTACCATAGAGATAACTACGCAACAGTAAATATGACCAGAGAGGTAGTTGAGGGAGGTAATTTTCTCATTTTTAATCAGTCAGATCTTTGATCTTGGCCTGATGAAAGCAGTTCCCTGCTAGAAGTGGTTTGTTTCAATGTGTTGGTTGGAACAGTGAATTGCCAACACCAGGCATAAAGTCTTTTAGAGGTTTTAGCGGGCTGAGTGAAGCAATCTCTAGGGTGGTCCCTGTCAATGGATGGTGTTTTAAGCTGTCAGGATAGCTGAGCCATGGGATCCATGGAGCGAATTGTAAGGGGATGAGATTTAAAGCCATCTCCAAGGTCACCCAGTCTTTGTGGCAATGCTAATCTATGATCCTTGTGAGATGTGAGGCCATGTAGTAGTCCCTGAAGTTGGGTATAACATCCCACCATATTCTTTTAGTCTGGTTAAGAGAGCAAAACTTATTCTGGGTCTCTTGTGGGTCCAAAGGAACCAAAATAAACCGTAATTAAACAGGCATTGGGGTAGTTTACCCGGTAGTGTGCACATGAGATAGAGTAGCCTAGGTAAGACGGTCACGGCCTCACGGCCTAACGGCCAAACCATGAAAAGTTGCCTGAGTGCCAGTTGCTGAGATCTTTCTCTATGGTTTTGAGCAGCAGTGGGAAGTTTTGATCGTAGATCAGTGATAACTGCGGCATCAACCATACGCCTAAATATTTCAGTGCCTTGGAATCCCATTTAAAAGGGGAGTTCTCTTTAGTTGATTTGAGAATGTTATCAGGTAAAGACCCATTCATAGCTTCGGATTTGGCGTAGTTTATCTTTAAATTTGAACTATAGCCATAGTGTGCAAATGCTTTGGTCAGGTTGGGAATTGTAATTTGAGGATTCGTTAAGAAAAAAAATAATTCACATAGATGGCTACCTTGAACTCCCTGTCCAGCACCCTGAAGCCGTTTATGGAGGTATATACGTTAATCGTTCTAATAAAGGGTTCCAAGGACAGAATGAATAGCAGGGGAGACAGCCTTGTCTCGTACCATTTGTGATTTGGACCCTCTCAGAGAGCGTACCATTAATTTTTAATATTGCCATCGGATTTTGGTAGAGAGCCGAGATCCAGGCCATCATCAGAGAACCCATTCCTACGTGTCTACAGGCAGCCAGCATGAAGTCCCAAGATACACAGTCAAAGGCCTTCTCTGCATCCGTGGACAGGAGAAGGCCCTTGATGTTTCATGCTCGGGCTAAGTGAATTAAAAGCAGGGACTTAGTCACGTTATCTTTAGCCTCTCTGCAAGGCATGAAGCCCACTTGTTCTGGGCCGATAAGCTTCTGTAGGAAAGGTCTCAGTCTGTTGGCGAGTATCTTTGCAAATAGTTTAACATCTAGGTTTAGCAGAGATATAGGGCAGTAGCTCGCACATTCTGAGGGGTCCTTGTCAGGTTTTGGAATGACCGTTATGAAGGCTGAAAGCAAGTCTGGAGCTACCTCTTTAGGTTGGGACATAGAATTCAAGGCCACCACCAGTGGATCTGTTAAGGTGTCCAGAAAGGTTTTATAATAAGTGGAGGTGAAGCGATCTGGGCCAGAACTTTTACCCGATTTCAAATGTTTAATAGCATGTCTAATTTCTGACGTTTCAATCTGGTTTTCCAACAGGTTGTCTGTGTTGCTGTGGTAAGTTGTATAGATTTGAATAAAAAGTATGGAAGTGTTGTGCGATCGCCTCCGTGGTAACATCTAGGGTGCCATTGGCTTGCTTTATGCCCATGATGTTATTGCTGGAGGTGTGCCCCCTCAAGGCCTTAGCTAACAATTTACCTGTTTTATCACCTGATTCGTAGTAAATTTTCTTCCCGAAGAACAGGAAACATTTTGCTTTAGATTCCACGGTCTGTTGCAACGTCTTTTCAGTTTCCAGCAGTAAACTGAACTATTTATGTGGACTTGATCAGGATTAGTGGTTTGTATCACAACCTCATTCACGAACATTTACAGTATATGAAGGGCCGTTGTATGGTGAGTTTGGATTATATTTTAATACGCAGGTTTATATGTAGCACTAGTTTCATTTGGTTATTTATTTATTTTTTTGGTACATGTTTCAGTGCAGAATATTTCTACACACATGCTGTACGTTGAGTGATTTTTTGCTTTTGTGTTTGCAGCTTTGGTTTAACTTATAGTTTGCAGAGTCACATCCTTTTAAAAAATGCCATTAGTTATACTTTAATCATTCATTTTGTCCACTTCTGTCCTTTCTGCTCTTGTTATGTTATGTGGTCACTTTAGGTGCAGATAGTGCTTAGTGGGGTTTGTTAATTACAAACTGCAGTCATAGCAAGTCTTTACCTAAGGCCTACAGTATCTCACAAAGTGAGTACACCCCTCACATTTTTCTAAATATTTTATTATATCTTTTCATGTGACAACACTGAAGAAATTACACTTTGCTACAATGTAAAGTAGTGATTGTACCGCTTGTATAACAGTGTAAATTTGCTGTCCCCTCAAAATAACTCAACACACAATCATTAATGTCTAAACTGCTGGCAATAAAAGTGAGTACACCCCTAAGTGAAAATGTCTAAATTGGACCCAATTAGCCATTTTCTCTCCTCTGTGTCATGTGACTCTTTAGTGTTACAAGGTCTCGGGTGTGAATGGGGAGCAGGTGTGTTAAATTTGGTGTTATCGCTCTCACTCTCTCATACTGGTCACTGGAAGTTCAACATGGCATCTCATGGCAAAGAACTCTTAGAGGATCTGCTGCTCTACATAAAGATTGCCTAGGCTATAAGAAGCTTGCCAAGACCCTGAAATGAGCTGCAGCACAGTGGCCAAGACCATACAGCGGTTTAACAGGACAGGTTCCACTCAGAACAGGCCTCGCCATGGTCAACCAAAGAAGTTGAGTGCACATTCTCAGCGTCATATCCAGAGGTTATCTTTGGGAAATAGACGTATGAGTGCTGCAAGCATTGCTGCAGAGGTTGAAGGGGTGGGGGGTCAGACTGTCGTCCCAGAAGGAAGCCTCTTCTAAAGATTATGCACAATAAAGCTCACAAACAGTTTGCTGAAGACAAGCAGACTAAGGACATGGATTACTGGAATCATGTCCCGTGGTCTGATGAGACCAAGATAAACTTATTTGGTTCAGATGGTGTCAAGCGTGTGTGGCGGCAACCAGGTGAGGAGGACAGAGACAAGTGTGTCTTGCCTACAGTCAAGCATGGTGGTGGGAGTGTCATGGTCTGGGGCTCTATGAGTGCTGCCGGCAATGGGGAGCTACAGTTAATTGAGGGAACCATGAATGCCAACATGTACTGTGACATACTGAAGCAGAGCATGATTCCCTCCCTTCAGAGACTCTGCCGCAGAGCAGTATTCAAACATGATAACAACACCAAACACACCTCCAAGACGACCACTGCCTTGCTGAGGGTAAAGGTGATGGACTGGCCAAGCATGTCTCCAGACCTAAACCCTATTGAGTATCTGTGGGCATCCTCAAATGGAAGGTGGAGGAGCACAAGGTCTCTAACATCCACCAGCTCTGTGATGTCGTCATGGTGGAGTGGAAGAGGACTCCAGTGGCAACCTGTGAAGCTCTGGTGAACTCCATGCCCAAGAGGGTTAAGGCAGTGCTGGAAAATAATGGAGGCCACACAAAATATTGACACTTTGGGCCCAATTTGAACATTTTTACTTAGGGGTGTACTCACTTTTGTTGCCAGCGGTTTAGACATTAATGGCTGTGTGTTGAGTTATTTTGAGGGGGCAGCAAATTTACACTGTTATACAAGCTGTACACTAACTACTTTACATTATAGCAAAGTGGAATCTCTTCAGTGTTGTCACATGAAAAGATATAATAAAATATTTACAAAAATGTGAGGGGTGTACTCACTTTTGTGAGATACTGTAAGTATACAAATCCTGTAATCTGATCTTAAGTCATCTGATCTTGCATCCATAAATTCAGAAGTAATTGATACCTTTACCATAGTCGTAGCAGTTGCATAAAAGAGATCATGTTATGCGATTACTTTAAGTGCACACAGTGTTTAGTGGGGTTCATTAATTACAAATTGCAATCATAGCAAGTCTCCACCAAAGGCCTAAATATACAAATTGTTGTCATTTGATCTGAAGTAATCTGATTTGGCATCCATATATTTCTGAATCATTTGACACCTCTACCTTTGACATATCAATTATGTATTAGAAATAGTTTCTTTTTACAGAAAAAAACTTTCATTTAAAATAAAGGTACATTGTAGGGACCTTTAGTTGCCTGGGTTCATTATCGCTTCAGGCCTGTCTCTTTATTGTTTCATTTATTAGTTATTTTGGTTATTCTTGATGATGTAAAATTCAGCTTAATATTTAAATAAATAATTTCTATTCTGTTTTAAATTTACACACATCTTACATATTTTTGATCTCTTAAATTCTATACTTTTTTGTACAATAACAGAATTCATTTCAACCAAGTTACCTCTAAGGGTGCACTTCTAGTACACTGGTGTGAAGAACTGAAACCTTAATGTTAGCTGTACTGCTATTACTTTGACAAATGTCAGACACTGTCTGCAGGCCTCTATTCATCTCTTTGATAAATGGAGATTACTGCATGTTTTACTGTGTATCAGCATAGATTTAAAAATTAGTGGATCAGGAATGCAGTTTTGTGACATTTTGTTCTGCTAATTTGAGCTATGTAGTGTACACTGCAGTAACCTTTTTTTCATCATAAAGGTGAATGCAGGTCAAAGAGACAGCTATCAAATTTAGTGCTTTCATCCTAATACATATATGACCCTTAAAAAGGAATGCAATTTCAAGATACAATTTAAAAAGCACACGTATAGCTAAGGTAGTGAGCCCTAAAAGTTGTAACCCCCAAAATGTTCCCTTCATTCCACTTTCTTTTTACATTTCCCTTTCCTAGATGTCAAAGCCATGTCTACTACTGACAGCTAGTACTTTCCTAAGAACTAGATGCCTCTGCTTGCTGCATGTCATTGAAATTTTCCACTCCTACTCAATCATACACAAAGGTTACAGACCTAAGCTACACTAGTAGAATTTTGTTTGAAAATGTTCTTTTTAAGACTATTAGCTGAATTTTCTAATCGTTGGAGGGGTCAAATAGTCATAAATTGTTGACCGCAATGACAAGAAAATTTGAAGGAGCAGGATAGAAAAACGTTTTCAAACAAAAATAATTTGCAACAAAGAATGTGTTTACAAATTCACTCAAGTCCATTCACTCAAAATTGAATGTTAAAAGCAAAAGTTTTTTGAACAACATATGTTAAATCATCAAAAGTATTGATGAGAACAATGTCCGTATATTCGTTTGCAAATCTACTGATGTATGGTCAATACTAGAGAGCATCATATGACCAGAAGGAAAATTTATGTAACAAAGTTAATAACATCACTACGGTATAATTGAATCCTTCTTTGGCATTGTTCAGATGCCAGGAGTTGCTGGATGCACATTCATGGGGAGTTAGAGAACAATGTACAAACATTCATTTGAAAATCTACTACTGTATGGCCAATACTAGAAGGCATCATATAACCAGAAGGAAAATTTACGTAAGAAAGTTAATAACATCACCCCGGTATAATTGAATCCTTTTTTGTCATTGTTCAGATGCCAGCAGTTGCTGGATGCACATTCATGGAAAGTTAGGTTAAAAGAGTGGGAATGAGACACAATGCACCCTTTTAAAAAAATGATGCTGTAAGATGTAATAATCAGGATTAAAGTTACCACCTTTTTTTAATTAGGATTTGGAAGAACAGTTAAATTAAATAGCAGTATAAAAACAGAAGAGCACATCCTCATGATTTTACTTATTACATCTGCTGACAAGTGATTGACCTGGGTGTACTCAGAAGAATTTTACATTGCTGATCGTTTGGAATTAAATATACAAATAAATTAGCTTTGAGCATATGGACTTTTTTACTCATTGTTTTCTTTTTGCTCTGCACTTATTTGTTTTATGAAAATTAAATAGCAGACTTGCGCAAATCCTTTACCTAAAATGTATCAAAGATACAGAAGTACAGAAGTATTTGATGTAAAATGCACCAAAGTTACACAGGGTGGGAGTTCTTCTCTACTCTAACAACCAAGACAAAGGAAAGCAGAGATCTTTACCTGTTTGCGCATTGTGGAGTATGGGTCTGACGGAGTAGAGTCTGGTGGATTTAATCTGACTCCAAGCTTTCTTAAAAAGTTCCTGGTGAACTCATCACAGTTTACGATTTTGAAGGTTCTTGAATAAAACACAAGATCTTTATTGATGTTAAAATGATCCACGGTATAAAACTGGTCATCGTTGGGAGGCGGAAGTGGAATTCGATGGCGTCTGATTATTGTTCCTTTATTGAAAAAGAAAATGTTTTCCTTGAAGTCACTTAACTAACTTAACAGATATATTATTTCCCCTTCCCCCTATGAACGTATGATAAATTATTTATGCAGCCGCCTGCGTCTATTTAATACTTATTTACTAAGAACAATTAGCCAGAATTCACCACATAGACCATGTGATTTTGAAACACGCTCTTAAAAAAGGCAGCTATATACACAATTACATAGTTAGTTTGAAACAAGATACAGGCCCATCTAACCAATAGAATAAATAAAAAGAAAGAATACTTCCTCATACAGAACCCTACACCTACAGTTGAACCACGGGAAGGAAAAAAAAAAGCCATATGAAGCATTACTCCAGCAGAGGGAAAACAATGTCCCCCGAAGGCAATCTGATATTCCCTAGATCAACAATCTCTAGTGTTACTATCTATAAATGTTAACTCTAGTGGGAGAAAACAACATGTCTTCCTCATCCCCCGAAGGCAATCTGATATTCCCTAGGTCAACATTCTCTAGTGTTACTACCTATAATGTTAACTCCAGTGGGGGAAAACAACATGTCTTCCTCATCCCCCAATGGCAACCTAATATTCCCTGGATCACCAATCTCAGGTGTTATTACTAGGGATGAGCCCGATGTTCGTGTCGAACGTAAGTTCAACTCGAACATCGAGTGTTCGCCGAACAGCGAATTTTATGGGGCATTCACGGCAAATTTGAGCACAGCGGAACGCCCGTAATGCACTGCGAGATGCACTGCGAGATATATATATATATGCTCTGATGCACTGCGACAAATATATGTATATATATATATATATATATATATATATATATATATATATATATATATATATATATATATACTCTGCATTTAGTGTATATGCTATATTCAGTCAATGCAGGCAGTGCAGTTTATATAACTTAGTGTATTGAAGTGGTTACGGGGAACCCAGAGCCAAAATTTTTTTTTTTAAATGGCGTGGGGGTCCCCCAAAATCCATACCAGGTCCTTCAGGTCTGGTATAGATTTTAAGGGGAACCCCGTGCCAAAATTTTAAAAATAAATGGCGTGGGGGTCCGCCCCAAGATCCATACCAGACCCTTATCCGAGCATGCAACCTGGCAGGCCGCAGGAAAAGGGGGGGACAAGAGAGTTCCCCCCCTCCTGAACCGTACAAGGCCACATGGCTCCAAAGCACTTTTCCCCATGTTGATGGGGACAAGGGCCTCAACCCCACAACCCTTGTCTGGTGGTTGTGGGGGTCTGCGGGCATGGGGCTTATCAGAATCTGTAAGCCCCCAGATCCCACCCCCCCTATGTGAATGGGTATCGGGTACATTGTACCCCTACCCATTCACCAAAAAAGTGTCAAAAAATTAAAAACGACAGGAGACAGTTTTTGACAATTCCTTTATTTAACCACTTCACCTCCTTCCTGAGCAGGCCAATTTTCAGCTTTCAGCGCTGTAACATTTGAATGACAATTGCGCGGTCATGCAACACTGTACCCTAATGAAATGTTGATCATTTTTTCCACACAAATAGAGCTTTCTTTTGGTGGTATTTGATCACCTCTGCAATTTTTATTTTTTGCGCTATAAACAAATAAAGAGCGACAGTTTTGAAAAAACACAATCAGGGTTATTTACAAAATCCACTTTGCACAACAAGTGCAAACTACAAGTGCAAACTGCAGTCGCTGTAGATCCGAGGGGGACATGCAAGAAAGATTAAAAAACAGCATTTTAGCTTGCACATGATTGGATGATAAAATCAGCAGAGCTTCCCCTCATTTCAGATCTACCCCTCAGATTTACAGCTTTCAGTGCAATTTCAAGTGCACTTTGCACGTGTAGTTTTCACTTGTAGTGCAAAATGGATTTGCCTTTCATAAATAACCCCCGATATTTTTTACTTTTTGCTATAATAAATATCCCGAATTTATTTTTAAAAAAATTATTTTCCTCAGTTTAGGCTGACATGTATTCTTTTCATATTTTTGGTAAAAAAAAAAACCACAATAAGCGTATATTGATTGGTTTGTGCTAAAGTTATAGCGTTTACAAATAGGTTATTGATTTATGGCATTTTTATTATTATTTTTTTTTTTACTAGTAATGGTGGTGATCTGCGATTTTTATTGTGACTGCAACATTGCCGTGGACAGATCGGACACTTTTTTGAAACCACTGACATTTACACAGCAATCAGTGCTATAAATAGCCACTGATTACTGTGTAAATGTCACTGGCAGGGAAGGGGTTAACACTAGGGGCGATTAAGGGGTTAAATGTGTTCCCTGACTGTGTGTTCTAACTGTGGGGGGATGGGACTGACTAGGGGAGGAGACCAACCGGTGTTCCTTTATACTAGGAGCACACGATCTGTCTCCTCTCTCCTGACAGGACATGGATCTGTGTGCTTACACACACAGATCAACGTTTCTGCTCTGTCATGAGTCATCGCGCGTGCCTGGTGGACATCGCGGCCGCCGGGCGCGCTCATCGGCTCCTTGGTGACGCGCCAGGTGCACACTCCCTATGCTGGCGGGAAGCCAAGGACGTCATATGACGCCCGCCTGGAGGGACAGAGTGTTCCTGCGGACATCATATGATGTTATGGAAGTGGTTTAAAAAAAGTGTCCCGCAATGTCCATCCATCTTCAATCACGGCTCCGACGGACCTGAAAAATAGAAGAAAAAAGGTCCGCCTCGATGGAGGCGTCCCGCCGACTGCAGTCTTTTCGCGGTGACAGCTGATATATAGCCCAGGGGGGGCCACCCGGTGGCGTAATCGGGTGACCCTGCCCCCTTCTGACATCAGGTGAGTCCCCCATTTACATCACCGGGTGGCCTGGCCCTTGCCTATATACCAGCTGCCAAAGCAAAAAGACATCAGTCGGCAGAGTTTATCCATTTTTTTTTTTCTTGGGACCGTAGGACGCCATGATTAATGATGGATTTACATCGTGGGACACTTTTTTTTACTTTTTTTTAAATAAAGGAATAGTTTGGACACTTTTTTGGGTGAATGGGTAGGGGTACAATGTACCCGATACCCAATCACATAGGGTAGGGGGCCAGGATCTGGGGGCCCCCTTGTTAAAGGGGGCTTCCAGATTCTGATAAGCCCCCCGCCCGCAGACCCCCACAACCACTCCCCAAAGCACCCTCCCCATGTTGAGGGCATATGGCCTGGTACGATTCAGGAGGGCGGGCGCTCTCTCATCCCCCCCTTTTCCTGTGGCCTGCCAGGTTGCATGCTCGGCTAAGGGTTTGGTATGGATTTTGGGGGGGACCCCACGCCATTTTTTTTTACATTTTGAAGCGGGGTTCCCCTTAAAATCCATACAAGACCTGAAGGGCCTGGTATGGATTTTGGGGGGACCCCCACGCCATTTTTGTTTTTAATTTTGCCATGGAGTTCCCCTTAAAATCCATACCAGACCTGAAGGGCATGGTAATTGGTAATTGACTGGGGGGGACCCAAAACGTTTTTTTCAATGATTTTTTAGGTATATTGCTGGGATCCAACAAAACATTACAGCCGCAAGCAATTTTGAATTACATTTTTTCTTTTAGAAATGTCATTTTGTTGTGGTACTGTTATAAACATGGAAAATATGTGCTACTTTACAGGCAGACTAAGGGGATCCCCCAGGCACAATATTTAAAGGAATATTTCATTTTTATTGTTTTACTTTAAGCATTATTAAAATCGCTACTCCTGAAAAAACGGCCATTTTAAAAACTTTTTCTTGCATTAATACATGTCCCCTGGGGCAGTACCCGAGTCCCCATACACTTTTTTATGGCAATAACTTGCATATATGCCTTTAAAATTAACACTTTTGATTTTTCATGTTCGTGTCCCATAGACTTTAACGGTGTTTGCATGTTTGCACAAATTTTTGGTCTGTTCGCATGTCCTGGTGCGAACCGAACCAGGGGGTGTTCAGCTCATCCCTAGTTTTTACCTATAAATGTTAATATCCTGTTATGTTTTACCTTTCATCCTAAAGTTAGTGCATGCAATTTACTTCTAATTTGCTTGTGCCCCTATCACCAGGTAGATGTTTTATTGCATTAGCAGAAGAGAGGAAATGAATCTAACCATAGCATTGTATATAAACACAAATATAGGTGTAACATGTAACATGGTGTAAAAGGTGGACTTAGCATAGTATAGCTAAAGGCAATCCTTTTTGGATAGAGTGGAGAGGGATTAGAACTGTCAGTTTTAATTACTGTCTGTGCCCATTAGGGAGATTCATCCTAATTTTCCTGTTTACCATTAATGTTGAAATTGAAAGTTAAAGAAAATCCCACGTTTTGGGTTGTCCCCAGAAAAGTAATAGAGGGGAAATCTTCCAATGGGGACACTAGTTGTTGTGACCTGGGGGTCTGCTAGGAATTCCCCTTATTTTTAGGGACTTCCTTTCACTTCCTGTTTGGCTATGGGACAGGAAGTGGAGGGAAATCTCTGAAATGGGGCACAGATGGCGAAATAAAAATTGGACAGGGGTTATAACCCTCCCTTGCTCTATCCAAAATGTAAAAAAAAAAGTTTTGCATCTAGTTCTACTTTAACTGCAATAGAAAAAAGTCAGGTTACGACTGAGCTTTGCCGTCTGGCAGGGCTGTATAAATTTCTATTACTGTATGGAGAGAAATACAAATGCTTTTGCAGGTAAAATAGCTACCAAATATTTATTACAACTTAATGTTTAGATTTTTTCCTGGAGTCCAGTTCAACCACTTCCTGCCCGTGCTACAGTCGAAAGATGGCTACAGCGCAAGCTTAATTATGTGATTGCGCTGCCCGTGCACACCCCCTGCTGTGGCGCACGGGCAGTGCGCTCTGTGTTTGCTGAGTCCTTCAGACTCAGCTGATCACAGATTGGGGTAAAAGGCAAATCACAGAGGCCCTCTACCATGTGATCAGCTGTATCCAATGACAACTGATCACGATGTAAACACAAGCCGATTATCTGCATTCCTTTCCTCATGCTGACAGATACAGGGACATCCACATTGATTGTCAATGAAGTCCCAACAGTGCCCACCAGTGCTGCCAATCAGTGCCCATCAGTGCTGCCCATCAGTGCCTTCTCTTCAGTGCCGCCTATCAGTGCCCATCAGTGGCACATATCAGTGCCCATCATTGCTGCCTATCAGTGCAGCCTCATCAGTGCCCACCAGTGCTGCCTCATCAGTGCCCATCAGTGCAGCCTTATCAGCGCACAAAATTTTATAATAAACTATGAAAAACGTTTTTTTTGGGGGTTTTTTTGTGGTAATTTTATGTTTGTTTAGTAAAAAATAAAAAAGCAGTGGTGATTTAATACCACCAAAAAGAAAGCTCTGTTTGTGTAAAAGGAAAAATGATAAAAATGTCATATGGGTACAGTGTTGCATGACTGTGCAATTGTCATTAAAAGTGTGACAACGCAGAAAGCTATAACTTGGCCTGGGCAGGAAGGGGGTAAAAGTGGTTAAGAAAATATTCAATTTCTACAAAACCAATTAACTATGCATATTTCTTTTTTCAAAAGAGTGGCTGTGTTTGGAAACCATATGACAATAAAGGACACGGCAAGAAACAAAATGTTGAATTACTGTATATACTGGTAAGGGAGAAAACTTTATTACATCCACTATGACCACAGTACAAACAAACCACTTTTGATTAGTTTTCTTTTTGAAAAAAAGATCTAGCACTTCAAAATGACCCAAAAACAGAAATAATTTTATGAAGGAACATTGTCAAATAGGTATACGAGTTAAAAAGACCGTGACCTTACCTTCAAAGAGTAGTTTAATATGAATTCAAACTGTACATACCCTGTGACATTCCGCTGTTTTTTATCTGAGGCTCCACTACTTGAATTGTGTCATCTTCAAGATAGAAATAGATTTTACACTGTCTGATGCGGAAGGTTTCTTCTTGTCTCTGATGAACATCTTCTTCAAAAAATGCTTCAAATGACAGAACCTGAAATAAACAGCTAATTATTACTCATAATAACATAAACTATGCAGAAACTCCAACCAAGATATGTTTTTTTGTATAGAATGTGTAATGGTCCTTTATTTATTCATTTAGTTATCTCTTTATTTGCGAAACCAGTCGATTTTTATTTCTGTTAGGGTTCTATATGGCTGCATTTCTAAATTCTAGTATAATTCTCAATAAGACATTAAATACAAAAGGCAATGAACCATTTGCTGATCATTACTAGCTTTTACAATACTAAATTGGCATTGAATTCAGACAACCAGGCAGAGTTTCTCTACTCACTTAAAAAAGAAAAAAGACTGGTACTCCAATTTTACTCCAGCAGAAAATAGATAATGACAGGATCACTCACTCCCAGTGGTGGCTAGTGGTATTGTTTTTTTGGGGGGGGGGCGGGATCCATCTAGGTCGCTGGCTTCCTCTGGGCAACGGCCCCTGTGCCTTCTCCTTCCTCAGCTGATACACACAGCACAGTATCAGGTACAGAAGGTTGACGCATTTCACACAAATACGCCATGCTTATTGTGCAACTTGAATTGAATAAGTACAGCGTATTTAGGTGAAACGCATCAACCTTTTGTACCTACTAGTGTCCTGTGTGTATCATTGTTCGGATGTTGCAATAAATGGACTCAAGACCAGTCATGGTGTGCAGCCATTTTTTCTTCTTATATGAGTTCCACAGAAGCGAGCCGCGGCTAGCACCCATGTGTGGAATCCAATCAGCATAATTATCTCACCTGGAGCAGCATATCTCTTGTTTCATTGTAAGATAGCACCATTCTTGACAGATAGAAGGATTTAGTTCCATTTAAAGTAGAAGTCTTGGTAAGAGTAGGGAAGTGTTAGAGCCTCTGTCAAGTTTTTGAAAGTGTCAAAACTTATTTATTTTAGTTTTGCATAGAGAAGGGAAGAATTACATCTCCTATTGGGTTATTTTTTGCTGTCTGTGTCCTGCTGGGGACATTTTCACCTCAGTTCTGTCCTGGAGATGCAACAGAACATAAGAATAAATCTCCAAAAATTGAGAGGAATTCCCATCTTAGAAAATTATTACCAGAGCTGGTGTTCTCATTGAAACTAATTGTGTATTTCCGCGCTTAGGAAAATAATGTTGATAATTCACACCTCTACCAATGTGCAATAACAATAATGACCGGCTGCAGCTCTATTAATGTACTGTACCTTTATATTGACTATATTTAAGCATTGCTTGGTCCCATAAGTGTCATACAAATACCAACATAAATACAATCGGAAAAAATAAGGTAAATAAACAATGTGGATGATTTCAAATAAGTAACATTCATAAATTAGTGCATATCCTTGTGTTTCTTCATGCATTCAAATTGTGACAATTGATCCTGCAGTCTTTAACTGTGCCAGGTGCTGTCTCTTTAAATAAAGTGCAAATTGTGCCCCTCTCCAGTGTGCCCACTCACTCACTGACTGGTATGGACTCCTATATTATAAGGGTCATATAGAGTCAAGAGTAATATCCCAAAATAGCATGCCATGTCGTTATATATTTATACCCATAAGCGAACATAGAGAAGATAGCAGAAGAGAGTCAAATAGCGTAATTCCGTTTATTAAAATTTGTATGGTTAAAACCAATTACACTCACTTGTAAATAAGAAAATGCAGGCAAAATGCCGAAAGTTCGCATCAGCGTGCGTCTCACCAGCCAAAAATGACATCACCACCAGCTGTCACCTGACGCCTTTGATAACGCCCTGGAGGCGAAACACGTCAGGTGACAGCAGATGGTGACATCATTTCCGGCTGGTGGTCAACATTGTCACTAAGACAGAAAGTGATAGGTAATCCAACATTTTACAGTTGTCCAAGAGGCAGATTAAGGCTACTTTCACACTGGGGCGGGGGGGCGTTAGCAGTAAAGTGCCGTTATAGGACCACTGTTATAGGGCGCTTCTAACCCTCGCTAGCGGCCGAATAAAGGGTTAAAATCTGCCACAAAGCGCCGCTACCCAGGCGTATTGCAGGCGCTTTGGCGGTGCTGCTCATTGATTTCAATGGGCAGGGGCGCTTTAGGAGCGGTTTATACACCGCTCCTAAAGCGCCTCAGAGAAGCTGCTTGCAGGTATTTTTTTGACGTCCTGCCAGCAGTACCCCAGTGTGAAAGCCCTCTGGCTTTCACACTGGGATTGCAGATGAGGCTTTTTTCAGGTGCTTTACAGGGGCTATTTTTAGCGCTAAAGCGTCTGAAAAATGGATCAAGTGTGAAAGGGGTCTAAGAATGAACATTTCCTCTCACTTCCTGTTGTGTGTTTGGGGCAGGAATTGAAAATATATCTATGTAGCAGTAATAATAAAACTAAAATATGTATAAAATAAAACAATTAACATGGGTTTTAATCAATTCCTACTTATCCAAAACTAAAAGTAAAGGTTTTAGTTTAGAAATACATTAAGCACCAATTCTTCCATACATTATCCAGCTCCAAACCACCAATAGTTGCATATACAAAATACACACCTGTTTATCAAATGCAACCCAAGAAGGAGCATTGCTGCCTATTCCTCGAGGGAAGACACTGAACTTAGGCTTCAATTTCTGTCCAGGAAGTGGTTCTCCTCCAATACCTGACTTATCTTCACCCAGCAACATAGAGATATCATTGGAGTAGCCAAAATGCTGAGACTTATGGAACTTTTCTTTTCCTAGCTGAAAATATAAATAAAAAAAAATGAAAAATTTAAATTATATATAATATATTGTATACTGTATATAGTTTACAGCTATATTGCACTGTATCAATCACAGCATTACAATACAATTTTGGGATGGACAATGCATGCATGACCAGCGCAGAGAAGATTCTACTGGAAGGATATGAACATTGAAGTTGGTTGTGACCACATGAAACTGGTTAGTACCCATCAGGGGCAGGGGGAGAGTGGTACTTTAGATGAGGAGTGGTAAGTTCCCTTGGTCTGAAAAGTTGCTTATTCTTTACATTAAATATGCTTACCTCCTGCCAGACAGATTTCTCCTCACTTCCTGTTTCAGGAAGAACATTGGAAGTCTTTTTAACCACTTCAGCCCCAGAAAGGTTTTACCCCCTTCCTGACCAGAGCACTTTTTACAATTTAGCATTGCACTGTTTTAACTCGTAATTGTGCGGTCATGCAATGCTGTACCCGAACAAAATTTGTATCCTTTTTTCCCACAAATAAAGCTTTCTTTTGGTGGTATTTGATCACCTTTGCGATATTTATTTTTTGCAATATAAATGAAAAAAGACCGAAAATTTTGAAAAAAAAGATATTTTCTACTTTTTGCTATAAAAAAAATACAATAAACTCTATTTTAGTCATACATTTAGGCCAAAAAGCATTCGGGTAAAAAAAAATTCAATAAGCGTATATTTTTTGGTTTGCGCAAAAGTTATAGCGTCTACAAACTAGGGTACATTTTCTGCAATTTACGCAGCTTTTAGTTTATAAGTGCCTATCTAATTTCTTGAGGTGCTAAAATGGCAGGGCAGTACAACCCCCCCCCCCCAAAATTACCCCATTTTGGAACGTAGACACCTCAAGGAATTTGCTGAGAGGCTTGTTGAGCACATTGAATATTTTATTTTTAAATTACACAATTACACAAAGTTGTCACTGAAATTATATATTGCTCAAACATGCCATGGGCATATGTGAAATTACACCCCAAAATACATTCTGCTGCTTCTCCTGAGTACAGGGATACCACATGTGTGAGACTTTTTGGCAATCCAGGACTTCGAAAACCAATCACCGCCTTCAGGCTTTCTAAGGGCATAAATTCTTGATTTCACTCCTCACTACCTATCACAGCTTCCGAGGCCATGAAATGCCCAGACAGCACCAAACCCCCCCAAATGACCCAATTTTGGAAAGTAGACACCCCAAGCTATTTGCTAAGAGGCATGTTGAGTATTTTGCAGATCTCGCTTTTTGTCACAAAGTTTTGAAAATTGAAAAAAGGAAAAAAAATGTTTCTGTTTCTTTCTTCATTTTCAAAAACCACTTAGAGCTGCAAAATACCCACCATGCCTCTTAGCAAATACCTTGGGGTGTCTACTTTCCAAAATGGTGTCATTTGGGGGGGGGGTGTGCTATCTGGACATTTCAGGGCCTGTGAGAAGTGAAATCACCATTTTACACCCTTAGAAATCCTGAAGGCGGTGATTGGTTTTTGGGGTCCTGTATCCTGGTACTCTGGAGGAGCAGCAGAATGCATTTTAGTATTTAGTATTTAGTATTTTTACATATGCCCATGGCATGTTTAAGCATTATATAATTTAGTGACAACTTTGCGAAGAAAAAAAAATGTATTGTCAGTTTCCCGAAACTTGTGGCAAAATATTAAATATTCCATGGACTCAACATGCCTCTCAGCAAATAGCTTGGGGTGTCTACTTTCCAAAATTGGGTCATTTGGGGGGGGGGGTTTCTGCTATCTAGGCAATTCCTGGCCTCCGAAACTGTGTAAGGTAGTGAAGAGTGAAATCATAAATTTACACCCTTAGGTTTTTGGGGTCCTGTACACGGCTAGGCTCCCAAAAAGTCTTACATATTTGTACGACATGCTTTAAAATTGCGCACAACTGTACAGAGGCGACAAACTACATACATTTTTGAAAGCCTTTAAAAGCCTTTACAGGTTACCTCTTTAGATTTACAGAGGAGGTCTACTGCTAAAATTACTGCCCTCGATCTGACATTCGCAGTGATACCTCACATGCATGCTGGAATTGCCGTTTACATATGACACGAGACCGACCCATTGCGCAGAAGCACAGGGGGGCAGGGGTGTTTTTTTTTATTATTATATATTTTGCTTTTGTGGTGTATAATTAAACACTTATCCTTTCATTTTTTTTTTTTTTTTATTGTTATCTTAGGGAATGTAAATATCCACTATGATAGCAATAGGTAGTGACAGGTACCCTTTTCTAAAAAAAAAATTGGGGTCTATTAGACTCTAGATCTCTCCTCTTCCCTCAAAGCATCTGACCACATCACGATCGGTGTGATAAGATGCTTTCCTAATTTCCCAATGGCGCTGTTTATATCCGGTGAAACCGAAGTCATGAAATGCTTGTAGCTTCTGGTTTCTTAGGCCATAGAGATGATTGGAACCATTCTGGTCTTCGATCAGCTCTATAGTCAGCTGCCGGAACCACCGGCTGCATTCTCAGGTTCCCCGGTGGGACAGGAGAGCCCGAGAAAACCATGGAAGACGGCAGGAGGGGAGGGACATTCTCTCCCACTGCTTGTAAAAGCAGTCTAGCGGCTAATTAGCCGCTAGGATTGCTTTTACATGAAAGTTGACTGCTGGCTGAAAAGAATGATACCAAGATGATACCTAAACCCGCAGGCATCATTCTGGTATGTTGCTGGACCTTGTTAGACATATATTGTAATGTTCTTCTGAATGGTGTACCTGAAAAGGAAACAATGGTAACAATAGAACATTAACTCAATAAAACAACAACAATCTGTGCCAAACAAAAGAGTAAAAAATATATGCCGAAGCATGGGAGCAATCCGCCCCTAATGTTAGGGGCAAATCGCCCCTCCACTCCTGCCCTCTAACTCCTTTTTTTTTTTAACTGTAGTGGTGAAATCACCTCCTACAGCACTGGAGTCGCTGATTTATGTATCGTGAGAGCAAACACTGTTGCTATCAAGATGAATAAATCAGTGCTGCAGCTGAATAGCGTACCTCAAAATAAAATAATGGTTAACAATAAAACACAGTAAACAGTAAAGTATAAAAAAATTACATACCGGAAAAAGCAAACATGATAAAACATAGTAACAATAAAACATTGCAGTTAAAAAATACAGTAAAACAGAGCAGACCAATAGAGAGGGAACAATAGAGATAGACTAGAGAAAGAAAAAAACAACAATTATTTTTGGCTTTTTATTTTGTATATATATTTTTTTTACTTTTTTTTACACTTTTATTTGTAACTGTAACAGTTCCAGGTTTGGGTCTCTAAAAATGCGATGGCAGTGCTGTACCCTACACTAATACTCCATTAGTGTGTGGAAGCATTTGAAACATTAACCGATACAGAGACCAGGTTGGTCAGGACAAGAGGGACAACAATAGCGGGTGCCAGGCCTAAATCTGCACTTGCCACAGACACGACATCTTCTTTGGAGTGCTCGATTGGTAGGGGAACCAGGGAAGACATACAGAAAATGCATCCCATGCAGCCGGCTCACTGCATTTGCATTGGGAAGTTGGGCCACAGCACCGTCTGGAAACAGAAGGGCTGTGATGATCTCCTCCTGGAATTTAAGGAAGGATCCAGTTCGTCCTGAAGCTTTGTATAGCACATAAGCATTCAGCAGAGCCAATTGGAATAAGTATACAGATACTTTTTTGTACCAGCATCTGGCCATATGGGCAATTAAGTACGGCGTCATCAACTGGTCGTTGAGGTCCACACCTCCCATATTAAGGTTGTATTCGTGGACACAGAGGGGTTTCACAACACCAGTGGCCATTTGAATTTGGACTGTCATGTCTGTGTGAAGGGAGGACAGAACGAAAACATTCTTATTATCCCTCCACTTCACAGCGAGCAAATTATTACATCTCAAGCAGACTCTCTCCCCCAGCCTAAGACAGGAATCTACAAGATTCCCGACGATTAGATTGCACGGTGCCACATGCGCCAATTTCATGATCAAGTGACCAAAAAGTGGCACGCTTGTGTAATAATTGTCCACATACAAGTGGTACCCCTTTCCAAATAAGGGTGACACCAAGTCCCACACAATCTTACCAGCGCTCCCTATGTAATCTGGGCAGTTCTCCGGCTCTAAATAACTATCTTTTCCCTCGTAAACCATAAAACTATACGTATAGCCTGTTGCCCTGTCACAGAGCTTATACATCTTGACCCCATATCTGGCATGCATGCTGGGAAGATACTGTTTGAATGACAAGCGGCCAGAAAACTTAATCAGGGACTCATCAATGCAGACAACTTGATCGGGAGTAAACCAGCTTGCAAACTGTTGGTTGAAGTGGTTTACGAGGGGCCGAATTTTGTAGAGCCGATCGTATTCAGGGTCACCTCGAAGACAACAGAGTTCATTGAGGAGGGATAGACCAAGGAAGGTCTTAAATTCGGAGACCGTAATAGGTCTCCAATCTCTGGCAAGGGTCAACTGGGGATTAGCGGTGATGAATTGACCAGCACAAAAATTGCTTTGGTTCACAATAGATCTATAGAGATCTTCCATGAAAAACAGTGAATAAAAATCAAGTGACGTAAAATCAACTGTTTCCACCAGAATTCTGGGTTGGCCAGTGAATGGGGGAAGTATGGGCGCTGCAGAAGTGGTAGGATCCCAATTCGGATTGGCAAATGCAGCAGGAAGGGCACTGTGGACTTGACGGGCCTGTCTTTGTCTTCTTGGTGGCTGCGGGACACTACTTGTGCTAGCCACCTCACCAACTTGAACTGCACTTATGGGACTTGCCACGTCATCAAGTGTTAATACAGTGCTGGATCTATGACCAGGATGTACTAGGCCGCTGGTGCTTGCCAGTTCACCAGAAGGATGAGCGGCACTAGTACTGGCTCTCTGCTCCATACGAGAGCCCTGTGGTTCTTGCACCTCAACAACAGCAGAAGAACGGGATCAGTATGCCTGACCTTGGCAGGGACCACTACTCCGTCATCAGAAGTATCTATCAGGGTGCCGCTGCTGTCTACAGGATCATATTCTGAGCCTGAATCTGACAGATGGGTGACTTCCTCTTCACTCTTATCTGTCATGCTCAGAAACGTGTAGGCCTCTTTACTAGTGTACCTTCGGTTGGACATTTTGGCCTCTAAATTTACTGGTACAACTAGTGAGACTCACAGGAAAAAAGATCACCTGACTGTCAGCGATTGATTCAAACGCTACCAAAAAAACTGCTAGCATTCGCAGGGATCAAGCTTGACTCTGCGAACGCTGCAGTTATGTGTTTAGTGTTTTATAAGTGACAGTGATCGATTGATATTGCACTTGGGTGCAGTATCAACCTGCCTGCATGCCTGAGATACCGACCTGCCTTCATGCCTGAGATAAGGGCAGATCGATTCCAGGAAGTAAATGCTACACGAATCATCTGCCCTTACTAAAGATGGCCATGGCTAGAAGTGCTAGGGGTTGTTTTTCAAAGTGATTTCTCAACAAAATAAAGCATAAGGACCTGGATGGATGGGGGAGTTTGCTTTGAATATTAAAAATTAATCAAATTGTGTTTTTAGTTTGTGGTGATCAGATGCAGTGTAGTTCTGCTTTAAAGATACCAGGGTAACTGGCACCACAGAGCAAGTCAAGTTAGGGAGGGAGATGAAGCCCTAAATAGGAAATCTTGGAGACCTATTTAAAGCTAAAGTTGGAATGGAAGAACTATTTTGAGTTTAATTGCTGAGGCCTTGATTTTCTTAGAAAATATTATTTTATCAAACAAACTCTTATTTCAACACTGCCTCAAATGGCTCCTTTTTAATCCTAAAACAGCAAATAACACATGGGAATGAAAAAACTCAGGCCTTATGCTTCTGTGATTTAAAGTGTATCCATGGTCTAAATCTTCCTTCACAGCTACTGACTCATCCCTGCTGCTGACAGCAGAGTCACTGGTTGTTAGGACACAGGCGGGTGCCAGGTCCTTAACAACCTGCAAAAACACAGCAAAAAAAGTGGCAAAAATGCATGCACATTATTATTACATGTGTTTTGATGACCTTCCATTGAAGTCAGTGGGGTCAAATTGCAGCTGCAATTGCACCAAAGTAGCACAGGACCCTTTTCCAAAAATGTTCCATGCTGTACTGCAATAATGTGAAAAGGCACACACAGATTCAAGTCACATCTGAAATCACACTAGCGTGAACCAAGCCTAAGCTACCAAGAAGTCACCAGGAAGCATACAGATGGAAAGGAAAAAAAATGACATGATATTTCTGTGGGAAGAATATTACACTAAGAGGTTAAAGAGGTGAAAACTAAGAATTCTACACTAACAAACATAGAACACTAGAGGGTGCTACATTTGTATTGCTATTACAATGATAATGCTAGAAAAGGAAAGTGTATGCTGTGACTTTAGATCATTAGATTAGAGTTTAGATTATTCGGCTTTATGTGACAAATATAATCTGAACACACGGCTTGTGAATAAAAGTAAGCTGAGCGTAGACTTGGGACACCTGTCTTGTTCATGAGTCCAAGTAGTTAACATAACCCTTCCTTTGCTGGCATGGGCTATAACAGGGGCAATGATAGGATCCTAAAAGACCTGGGGAACATAGACTGAAATATTGTGCGACTTGTTAGATAGCAAATTGTGGGTAAGGCTGCTTCTTCTTCCTCATAAAGCGCCTATCTAGTTTTGGGGCATGGCATGGCAATTTTCCAGATATTATGCTCAATGAGCCTATAGACCAGCCTTTCTCAACCTTTTTACCCCAGAGGAATGCTTGAAATAATTTTCAGGTCTCACGGCACCCCTGATAAAACCAATTCAGTAGGGGACAGTGGGACTAATGCCCTTTATATTGGTGTTTATTGGGCAAAATGTACCTTACATTGATGGGAATGTCTTTCCTAAAAACAACTAAAAAGATCATTGGTGTCATGCAGCTGGCTCTGTCAAGTGGCACTGGCCCCAAAACCATACAACACTGTCAAATAGGAGGTCGATTAGCCACATCTCAAGGAACCCTTAGCAATCTCTGGTGGAACCACAGGATTCCATGGAACCCTGGTTGAGAATGGCTGCTATAGACAAACCAAAGGCAATTAAGGGTTAAAGGATTTAATGTCCTAAGCAGCAAAGCTCTGCCTCAATTAGCTGTGGTGCCCTAGACAATGGTCTATGTTGCCTAGCATTAAAGTTGATTTCCATGTTTTAGTGAAGTTTACAAAGCTTCATCTGGTTGCCTGAGTCAGAGAACATGAAGCCTTCTGCCTCAACCAACCAGAAGGTTTGCATTCATTCACAGAATACAAAGTACCCTGCGAATGGCTAGCTACAGTTCATACAGCACCGACACCCACTGCATCGGTTAGTGAAGTAAATAGTTTGTTTGGACCAGCTTGGTTAAAACAAACTATTTAACCTTTAGTAAAACATTAGGATCAGCTTGAAATTTGGCCCTGATTCTGTTCATGTATCATCTTGATATTTTTAACAGACTTAAAGGATAAATTCAGCTTTAATAACGTGTGTAGGGTGTAAAATGTAACATGTTATGAAAGCACCAGCCCAGCTCCCCCGCTAGTGGGGGACATTCTCCTCCCTGCTAACTGTCAAAATTGAAAAAAAACGTGGCTGAGTGGGGCTCCGCCCGCCCGGCCATGTCACTGTGGAGCACTGTGATAGCTCATTCATGCTCCCTGTCAGAATGTATTGGTTTCCTTGTACGAGAAAGCCGATACACTGACAGGTCTGCAAGAGACCTGCATGACATCAGCAATCTGCTGATTGCTGGTGTAATGCTTTACAGGCTCATGCAACAAAAAATAATTAATACACATTTTTTTACCTGCAAAAAAATGTACATTTATTATTTTTTGGCAAAAGGTGAACATTCTTAAAGCAGAGTTCCAGCTTAAAAAAAAAATGTAAAAGTCAGCAGCTACAAATACTGTAGCTATTGACTTTTAATATAAGGACACTTACCTGCCCAGGGATCCCGCAATGTTGCCCCCCCCCGAAGCCGATTTGTCCATCGGCTCGGGTGCAGGTTGCCGCCATTGCAACTAAGGGAAACCTACTGTGCATGCGTGAATCGCGCTGCACTTTCTGAATGGCCCCATCGTCTTCTGGGACACACATAGGTCCCAGAAGGTAGCGGGGGGGGCAGGAGGAGGGGCCAATCTAAATCCAGAGATGACGTACCTCACTGCAGTAGTGTAGGACAGAAGCCCTGCTGGAAAAGCAAAAAAAAAGGTACAAAACGCTGCCTCCCACCCCCAAAAAAAAGGTTATTCAAATACGAGGGGGGGTGGGGTGCTCGATCGGATTACTCCTACTTTCATTTCAGCCTGCAACTCCGCTTTAAGAATAGTTATAAGTTTAAAGAATATGCAGTGCAAAGCGTAATTTTAGCAGTACACTATGAATGAACAATTTGTATATTGCTGATTTCATTTGCAATGTTGCCTTCACGGTGGACTTTTTAATGTGATTCAGTGCCATAGGTGTCAGAGATTTTGTTGCATCCATCAACCACACTTTTATTTGTATATTTTATAACTTTAAAAAATGTATTATTCACTTATGACTGGTAGATATAATATTAATGTGGATCTGATGAAAGCCAAGTACGACGTAAATTGCTAATCTACTACGCATTGTATGGCAAGCAAAAGAAACTTTCATTGCGACAAACTTAATAGCTAGATTTAACCCAGCGATAAAGGCCATTTCAGTTTTAGTAATATATAAATATAATATGCCTGAATGTCTGACTAAAATATCTTGAGAATGATATAGAAATATGTGAATGCTTTTCCATACATATATTAACATTTTAGCCAATTTCACCTAACCAACAAATACTACTTCAGTGAGTGCTCAGAATATAGCAGAATACATTATATTTTAATTAATGCTTTTCAAAAGACCTGCAATCTTATACAGCCTTGGATTGCGGCAAACTAGCAGCTAAAGACTAGTCTGTCAAATTAAAGGTACATTCCCATCAGTATTGAAAATTAACTTCCTGCACATGCTACAAGGTTACTGGAAAGGGGTTGGTAACAGAACACCGCCTTTTACTTCTTTCACCCAGAAGCAGCTTTAAGAAGTCCTATTTTTTCACTTACTTAACACAGTCAAGATTTGCATCCCTATGCTTTGCAAACAGAACACCCCCAACCCTTGAATTATACTTTTCCAAAACTAAAGAAATCCATCACATTGAGGATCGGACAGCATGTTTTGAAACGCCAGCCTGAGAACTTTCTATACAATTGGTACTACTGGGTGGACTATATTTACTACCAGGAACACAGATCTAGTCTCTCCAATGACTTAAAGCCTAATTCTCACCATATGGGCCTAAAAACTGTAATGCCGCGTAACACGAGTGGACTTTACGGCAGACTTTGCTTGGCGGAGTTTTTGACAGACTTTACGACGGACTTTCTGAATGAACGGACTTGCCTACACACAATCCACCAAAGTCCGTCGAATTCGTATGTGATGACGTACGACCGGACTAAAACAAGGAAGTTCATAGCCAGTAGCCAATAGCTGCCCTAGCGTGGCTTTTTATCCGTCGAACTAGCATACAGACGAGCAGACTTTTCGACCGGACTCGATTTCGACGGATTGATTTAAAACATGTTTCAAATCTAAGTCCATCCAACTTTTGAGAAAACAAAGTCCACTGGAGCCCACACACGATCGAATTGTCTGACGAAATCCAGTCCGCCGGGCAAAGTCTGCCGTAAAGTCCGCTCGTGTGTACGCGGCATTAGGCTGAGTTCACACTGAAGCATGAAGTGGCTCACAACAGGGATCCGGTGCGTCCCTGTTCACTGTGTCATGTCCGATTTCATTCCAAATTTTTGGCTGAATTCGGACCTGAAACGGACCAGAAGACGCACAGGACTCCTGTACAATTCACACCGGAGCCGCTCCGGAGATGTGCGAACCGGCTCTATAGAGACCCGGTCACAATCTCCTGACATGCGAATTGGATGTTGGGAAACCACACCATGTGCAAAGACGTGCATATCTCTCTGCAAGGACAAAAAGAAAACAGTTGTTTTCTATGTGTCCTGTTCACACCACAATGTTGATGTTGTGAGTTTTTTCTGTGCAGAAAACTGAATACATGTTGCAGATTTCCACGCAGAAAAAATATGCACATTATACCAGAATTGTGGTGTGAACAGGGCACATAGAAAACAATTGTTTTCTTTGTGCCCTTGCAGAGACGAGTGCAGAAAAACTCACATCTCTGTACATCTTTGTTTTTCAATCACACCTCCCCTGTCTTTTCCAGTTTCTACATTCCACTTCCCCCCACTTCCTTCTCTTTATCAATAACACCTTCCCTGTGGTCCCCACTTTCCACATCCCCCTTTTCACCACTACCTTCCCTTCATCAATCATACCTCCCCTGCCTTCCCCAGTTCCCACATTCTACTCCTCACCACTTCCTTCTCTTTACCAGGCACAACTGCTTGCCTTCCTATCCCCCCACCCCACTTCCTTTCCTTTTTAATCACATGTCCTCTGCTGTGCCCAGTTTTAATGTAAATAATCTCTCTATGTGCTGGATCTCCTCGCAGCCAGCCAGTTCACATCACTTCTGTAGATGTAGCATGTAGCAATATGAACTACAATTGCAATGAACAGCTATCCCCGGCACTATCTGTATATCATATCATCCCTCTAGTGCCCAGCATTACTAACCTGATATATTTGTGAGCCAACAAAAAGGGATTGCGGGATCCAAGGCTCAGTTAAACCATTACCTCTTTTGTACAACAACATCTTATCTGAAGTATTCCAGTAAAGTTAACAGAATATAAATGTATTGAGTATTGTCTTATTACTCAAAGGTGTTGCAAATATGTCTGAACCCAGAGTGTCATGTGGGTTGGAATGTTGACAGGGTCAGTGTTCACAGGGTCATGGCGATGCAGATGAGCAGGTAAATCTAAGCAGTTCCCAAGGGGGCCGTGCTACATGAATATTTACATAATCTTATCAGAGTATTTCAGTGTCCATAGTAACACAGTAGTACTCTGTGGGAGTGATCAGGGATTTTTATTTAGTTAGCAATAGTTTTAGCTGCCAAGAATGGCTTTCATTCGTGACAGCTTGCTTACTATTGTGATTGGCTACAGCTAATCACATGGTACAGGGTGCTGTGATTGGCCCAGGTACCATGTGATAGCTGTGGGCCAATCACAGCATCACAATAGTAAGGAAAACAGTCATGAATGGAAGCCATTTATGACTGTTTTGTTTACATTGTAATCATGTAATCGCGATGACCAATTATAGCAACCACATGATACCCTGGCCTGCTCACAGCAGTCACGGCCATGGACACAGCAGTCATGGGATCGTGCCCCAGGGTACTGCGGATGGCCGGCAAGCCGTTTAATGATTTTTTTTAGATTTTCGGGTCGGTCTTCCTTTAATGATGAAAAATCAGGAAATATCCATCACCATTTGCCTCCAAATAAAATCCCTCAATCTGTCCAGAGAAAAACAAGGTATAATCCACCAGCATATATTAGCTAGTTGTGATGATATGTACAGTTTTACTAACAAAGTTGCAAAACTGGGTTCAGGCGTTAAAGTATAACTAAATGCAAAACTTTTTATTTTAGATTTGGATAAAATGGAGAAGGATTAGATCGCCTGCCAGTTTTTATTTCTGTCTGTGTTCCTGTTAAAGCGGAGTTCCACCCAAAAATGGAACTTCCGCTTTAAGCACTCGTGACCCCCTGACATGCCACAATTGGCATGTCATTTTTTTGGGGTGGGAGTGGGTACCTGGTTTTGAGAGGTACCCAGCTCTAGACTTGTGCACAACGGGAAATTTTGTTTAGTTTCGGTTCATTGCCATTCGTAAAATACATAATTTCCTTCTGTTATATTCGTATGTTACGTTGATTCGTTTTCGGATAATTTGTTATTATTCGTAGAGTGCCGATATTCGTTATACTGAATCTCGAATCATGTCGAATTCATTCGTTATATCCGCTATAATTTCTTTCGTATTAGTTGAAATTCAATATTTATGTATGTATATATATATATATATATATATATATATATATATACACAGTGGGGACGGAAAGTATTCAGACCCCCCCTTAAATTTTTCACTCTTTGTTATATTGCAGCCATTAGCTAAAATCATTTAAGTTCATTTTTTTTTCCTCATTAATGTACACACAGCACCCCATATTGACATAAAACACAGAATTGTTGACATTTTTGCAGATTTATTAAAAAAGAAAAACTGAAATATCACATGGTCCTAAGTATTCAGACCCTCTGCTGTGACACTCATATATTTAGCTCAGGTGCTGTCCATTTCTTCTGATAATCCTTGAGATGATTCTACACCTTCATTTGAATCCAGCTGTGTTTGATTATACTGATTGGACTTGATTAGGAAAGCCACATACCTATCTATATAAGACCTTACAGCTCACAGTGCATGTCAGAGCAAATGAGAATCATGAGGTCAAAGGAACTGCCTGAAGAGCTCAGAGACAGAATTGTGGCAAGGCACAGATCTGGCCAAGGTTACAAAAAAAATTCTGCTGCACTTAAGGTTCCTAAGAGCACAGTGGCCTCCATAATCCTTAAATGGAAGACATTTGGGATGACCAGAACCCTTCCTAGAGCTGGCCGCCCGGCCAAACTGAGCTATCGGGGGAGAAGAGCCTTGGTGAGAGAGGTAAAGAAGAACCCAAAGATCACTGTGGCTGAGCTCCAGAGATGCAGTCGGGAGATGGGAGAAAGTTGTAGAAAGTCAACCATCACTGCAGCCCTCCACCAGTCAGGGCTTTATGGCAGAGTGGCCCGACGGAAGCCTCTCTTCAGTGCAAGACATATGAAAGCCCGCATGGAGTTTGCTAAAAAACACCTGAACACACCTGAAACACCTGAATCCAAGATGGTGAGAAATATGATTCTCTGGTCTGATGAGACCAAAATAGAACTTTTTGGCATTAATTCTAAGCGGTATGTGTGGAGAAAACCAGGCACTGCTCATCACCTGCCCAATACAGTCCCTACAGTGAAGCATGGTGGTGGCAGCATCATGCTGTGGGGGTGTTTTTCAGCTGCAGGGACAGGACGACTGGTTGCAATCAAGGGAAAGATGAATGCAGCCAAGTACAGGGATATCCTGGACGAAAACCTTCTCCAGAGTGCTCAGGACCTCAGACTGGACCGAAGGTTTACCTTCCAACAAGACAATGACCCTAAGCACACAGCTAAAATAACGAAGGAATGGCTTCACAACAACTCTGTGACTGTTCTTGAATGGCCCAGCCAGAGCCCTGTCTTAAACCCAATTGAGCATCTCTGGAGAGACCTAAAAATGGCTGTCCACCAACGTTTACCATCCAACCTGACAGAACTGGAGAGGATGTGCAAGGAGGAATGGCAGAGGAAAAAACTTGTTGCATCTTTCCCAAAAAGACTCATGGCTGTATTAGATCAAAAGGGTGTTTCTACTAAATACTGAGCAAAGGGTCTGAATACTTAGGACCATGTGATATTTCAGTTTTTCTTTTTTTAAAAATCTGCAAAAATGTCAAAATTCTGTGTTTTTCTGTCAATATGGGGTGCTGTGTGCATATTAATGAGGAAAAAAATTTACTTAAATGATTTAAGCAAATGGTTGCAATATAACAAAGAGTGAAAAATTTAAGAGGGTCTGAATACCGTCCCCACTTAAGCCCCGGACCATTTGGCTGGCCAAAGACCAGAGCACTTTTTGGCGATTCGGCACTGCAACGCTTTAACTGACAATTGCACGGTCGTGGGACGTGGCTCCCAAACAAAATTGACGTCCGTTTTTCCCCACAAATAGAGCTTTCTTTTAGTGGTATTTGATCACCTCTGCGGTTTTTATTTTTTGCGCTATAAGCAAAAAAAAGAGCGACAATTTTGAAAAAACTGATTTTTTTTTTACTTTTTGCTATAATAAATATCCCCAAAAAAATATATAAAAAAACATTTGTTTTCCTCAGTTTAGGCGGATACGTATTCTTCTACATATATTTTTGGTAAAAAAAAAATCGCAATAAGCGTTTATTGATTGGTTTGCGCAAAAGTTATAGCGTCTACAAAATAGGGGATGGTTTTATGGCATTTTTACTAATATATATTTTTTTTACTAGTAATGGCGGCGATCAGCGATTTTTATCGTGACTGCGACATTATGGCGGACAGATCGGACACTTTTGGCACTATTTTGGGACCATTCACATTTATACAGCTATTAGTGTGATTAAAAATGCATTGATTACTGCGTAAATTTGACTGGCAGTGAGGGGGTTAACCAGGAGGGGGTGCTGCAGGGGTTAGGTGTGTCCTAGGGAGTGATCCTAACTGTGGGGGGGAGGGGCTACATGTGACACGACACTGATCACCGCTCCCAATTACAGGGAGCGGTGATCAGTGTCAGTGTCACTAGGCAGAACGGGGAAATGCTTGTTTACATCAGCATTTCCCCGTTCCTCCTCTCCGTGAGACGATTGCGGGTATCCCCGCAGACATCGAGTCCACTCACAGAGTTTGCGGCGGCAAATTTAAATGGACGTACCTGTACGCCCATTTGCCTGTCCGTGCCATTCTGCAGACGTATATGTACATGCGGCGGTCAACAATGTCCGAAAGTTGCAAAATTTGGCCGAATTTCGATTTGTTACGAAACGAATTGCACATGTCTACCCAGCTCCCACTTCCTCTCCTGGCGCCACAGCGCCGAGTGTAAGTTCACCTCTCCCCCCTCCCTCCTTGCAATCTTCTGGGACACGTCACAGGTCCCAGAAGATCACCCAGCCATTCAAGACAGCGCAGCGTGCACGTGGCTGTGACTGTCATAGTCAGGCACACACACTTACAATTCCGGTGCCATGGAGAGGAGGGGGAGAGGAGTGAGGCTTCAGGCGGCCGCATCGCTGGACCTTGGGACAGGTGAGTGTCTGTTTAGTCATTCACTTTTTGTAGCTGCTGACTTCTAAATGGGTGGAACTCCGCTTTAAGGAGATTCATCCTCTCAAGTTGTCCTGTTTACGATTTTAATTGAAAGTAAAAGAAAATCCCAAGTTTTGGTTTATCCATAGGCGTGCGCACAGGGTGGGCTGGATGTGTCTGGGCACACCCTAATCACCTAGTGCTCATTAGCATTATCGCTCTGTATGGCAGCGAGGATATCAATGTGCCAGGGCCATAAATATGTAGACACAGACACGCATGCGTATTTGAGCTCTGGGGGGCGCACCTTAATGCAATAGGCTGCGCACACCTATGGGTTTATCCAAGAACAGGAATAGTGGGAATATTCTCCAATGGGGACATTAGTTCTGGTAACCCTGCTGACAACCAGGGGTTCCCTCACTTTGCAGGGATTTCCTTTAATTTCCTGTTTTTTCTATGGGACAGGAAGTGAAGGGTAATCTCCCCAATTGTACAAAGATGGTAAAAATAAATCTTACAGGGGTTATAACTCTCCCTTTACTCAATCCCAAAAAAAAGGTTCACCTTTTAGTTCTACTTTAAAGTTTGTTTTATCTACAGTCATTAAGGGGTTAAAGGGGTCATCGAAATACCAAAAATAAAAATCTACAGTGCTGTGATGTATTGTGATGAAATTGTATTAACTTGTATTGTGGAAACACTGCTATTCTTTTCATTGCAGCTTGCAACTTCATTTAACAGAAGTCTATGCAAGTCGCAATGAAATCCCAGAAAAGGGTGCAGGAAGCTTTTTCAAAGTCGCTGCGCCTTGAGTTGCAACGATTTGAACTGTGCTATTGCTGGCAATGGGGTGCGACTTGTCATGCGATTTAGAACTATCACATCGCATGCCAAAACGCACCAGTGTGAACCAGAGCTTAATCAATGGGCGCCTTGAATGTGAAGACTGGCAAAGGAAGGTTAAACACAGGCAGCTCATGTAAAAGTGTGTACAGGGAGAAGATTAGCAGAGAAATGGTTAAAAACGTTTTTTACAGCAGTGTATACTGTACTATGCATATACAGTGGCTTGCGAAAGTATTCGGCCCCCTTAAACTTTTCAACCTTTTGCCACATTTAAGGCTTCAAACATAAAGATATCAAATTTTAATTTTTTGTGAAGAATCACCAACAAGTGGGACACAATTGTGAAGTGGAACGAAATCTATTGGATATTTTAAACTTTTTTAGCAATTAAAAAACTGAAAAGTGGTGCGTGCAAAATTATTCGGCCCCTTTACTTTCAGTGCAGCAAACTCACTCCAGAAGTTCAGCGAGGATCTCTGAATGATCCAATGTTGTCCTAAATGACTGATGGTGATAAATAGAATCCACCTGTGTGTAATCAAGTCTCTGTATAAATGCACCTGCTCTGTGATAGTCTCAGGGTTCTGTTGAAAGCGCAGAGAGCATCATGAAGACCAAGGAACACACCAGGCAGGTCCGTAATACTGTTGTGGAGAAGTTTAAAGCCGGATTTGGATACGAATAGATTTCCCAAGCTTTAAACATCCCAAGGAGCACTGTGAAAGCGATCATTTTGAAATGGAAGGGGTATCAGACCACTGCAAATCTACCAAGACCTGGCTGTCCCTCTAAACTTTCAGCTCAGACAAGGAGAAGACTGATCAGAAATGCAGCCAAGAGGCCCATGATCACTCTGGATGAACTGCAGAGAACTACAGCTGAGGTGGGAGAGTCTGTCCATAGGACAACAATCAGTCGTACACTTCACAAATCTGGCCTTTATGGAAGAGTGGCAAGAAGAAAGCCATTTCTCAAAGATATCCATAAAAAGTCTTGTCTAAAGTTTGCCACAAGCCACCTGGGAGACACACCAAACATGTGGAAGAAGGTGCTCTGGTCCGCTGAAACCAAAATCGAACTTTTTGGCCACAATGCAAAACGATATGTTTGGCGTAAAAGCAACACAGCTCATCACCCTCAACACACCATCCCCACTGTCAAACATGGTGGTGGCAGCATCATGGTTTGGGCCTGCTTTTCTTCAGCAGGGACAGGGAAGATGGTTAAAATTGAGGGGAAGATGGATGCAGCCAAATACAGGACCATTCTGGATGAAAACCTGTTGGAGTCTGCAAAAGACCTGAAACTGGGATGGAGATTTATCTTCCAACAAGACAATGATCCCAAACATACAGCAAAATCTACAAAGGAATGGTTCACAAATAAACGTATCCAGGTGTTAGAATGGCCAAGTAAAAGTCCAGACCTGAATCCAATCGAGAATCTGTGGAAAAAGCTGAAAACTGCTGTTCACAAACGCTCTCCATCCAACCTCACTGAGCTCGAGCTGTTTTGCAAGGAAGAATGGGCAAGAATTTCAGTCTCTCGATGTGCAAAACTGATAGAGACATACCCCAAGCGACTTGCAGCTGTAATCGCAGCAAAAGGTGGCTCTACAAAGTATTAACGCAAGGGGGCGTTTTGCACGCCCCACTTTTCATTTTTTTATTAGTTAAAAAAGTTTCAAAAATCCAAAAGATTTCGTTCCACTTCACAATTGTGTCCCACTTGTTGGTGATTCTTCACAAAAAATAAAAATTTTATATCTTTATGTTTGAAGCCTGAAATGTGGCAAAAGGTTGAAAAGTTCAAGGGGGCCGAATACTTTCGCAAGCCACTGTACCACAAGCAGTGTATACTGCACTATGCATATGCCACAAGCAGTGTATACTGTACTATGCATATGCTACAAGAAGTGTATACTGCACTATGCATATACCACAAGCAGTGTATACTGCACTATGCATATGCCACAAGCATGGGCGTCCGCAGAACTTTTTTCAGGGGGGCATCATTTTAGGGTCACCCATGCGCCGCCCCTTTTCGACAATGTCATTATCACATTGTCATGGTCAGAGACTGCAGGCGTAGTACAGTCCCTAGAATAAGTAATGGATAATGGCTGACAGGCCCTCTTACCAGACCCAGCGAAACTACATAAATGATCCCTCCGGCTGGACGATCGCTCACTCTGGGTTCCCCGGGGGGGCGATTCTGGTCAGTAGTGTAGAATGTCTGAGCCCCTGCCAGGGTACAGTCTTTCTCTCTCTGGTAGCGCTGGGTAGCATAGCTCCCTCTCTGGAGCTGGGTAACGTGGCTCTCTCTGGTGGCGCTGTGTAGCGTGGCTCTCTCTGGTGGCGCTGGGTAGCGTGGCTCTCTCCGGTGGCGCTGGGGAGTGTGGCTTTTTTCTCTGGTGACGCTGGGTAGTGTGGCTTTTTTCTCTGGCGCTGGGTAGTGTGGCTTTTTTCTCTAGTGGCGCTGGGTAGGGTGGCTTTTTTCTCTGGTGGCGCTGGGTAGCGTGATGCTCTCTCTGGTGATGCTGTGCAATGCGGCGCTCTCTCTGGTAAAGCTGGGCAGCGCGGCGCTCTCTCTGGTGAGGCTGGGCAGCGTGGCGCTCTCTCTGGTGAGGCTGGGCAGCATGGCGCTCTCTCTGGTGATGCTGGGCAGCGTGACGCTCTCTCTGGTGATGCTGGGTAGCGTGGCTCTCTCTCTGGTGATGCTGGGCAGCGTGGCGCTCTCTCTGGTGACGTTGGGCGGTGTGACACGCTCTCTGGTGAGGCTGGGCAGCGCTGCGCTTTCTCTGGTGACGCTGGGCAGCGTGGCGCTCTCTCTGGTGACGCTGGGCAGCGTGGCGCTCTCTCTGGTGACGCTGGGCAGCGTGGTGCTCTCTCTGGTGACACTGGGCGGCGTGACGCTCTCTCTGGTGACCCGGGCAGGGCAGCACTCTCTGGTGAAGCTGGGCAGCACGGCGCGCTCTCTGGTGACGCTGGGCAGTGTGGCGCTCTCTCTGGTGACACTGGGCAGCGTGGTGCTCTCTCTGGTGACGCTGGGCAGCGTGGTGCTCTCTCTGGTGACGCTGGGCAACGTGGTGCTCTCCCTGGTGACACTGGGTGGCGTGACGCTCTCTCTGGTGACCCTGGGCAGGGCAGCGCTCTCTGGTGAAGCTGGGCAGCACAGCGCGCTCTCTGGTGACGCTGGGCAGCGTGGCGCTCTCTCTGGTGACGCTGGGCAACGTGGCGCTCTCTCTGGTGACACTGAGCAGCGTGGCGCTCTCTGGCTTTCTCCCAGCTCACGCCTCTTTGTCCTGTAGCACTCACTCCCTCAGCTTTTTTCCAGGCTGCAGTCTCTCAATCTCTCTCTTGATCGAGCTGTAGCCTCCTTCCTGTGGAAGCCGCCAATCCTCTGTACTACATGTCCCATGATGCTCTCCTCTCCCAGTCTCCTTTAATTGGCCCTCAGTTATGGCCGTTGGGGGAAGGAATGGGGCGGGCAGAAAGCTGGGTGGGGAACCTGGTGAGAGCCGCCGTCTCTTCTCCCTGACAGGAGGGGGGGCGAGCGGGGGAAACCTCTAACAGTCTGCAGCTCGCCTTTCTCCTGACACAGCACCGCCGAGTTCTCTGATGGACTGAGCAGGGAAAAGAGCCCACAGTCACACTACACTGATGGGGGGGCTTGACAGCACCTTAACCACTTCAGCCCCGGAAGGTTTTACCCCCTTCCTGACCAGAGCACTTTTTACAATTCGGCACTGCGTCACTTTAACTGCTAATTGCGCGGTCATGCAATGCTGTACCCAAACGAAATTTGCGTCCTTTTCTTCCCACAAATAGAGCTTTCTTTTGATGGTATTTGATCACCTCTGCCGTTTTTATTTTTTGCGCTATACACGGAAAAAGACCGAAAATTTTGAAAAAAAATGATATTTTCTACTTTTTGTTCTAAAAAAAATCCAATAAACTCAATTTTAGTCATACATTTAGGCCAAAATGTATTCGGCCACATGTCTTTGGTAAAAAAAATGTCAATAAGTGTATATTTATTGGTTTGCGCAAAAGTTATAGCGTCTACAAACTAGGGTACATTTTCTGGAATTTACACAGCCTTTAATTTATGACTGCCTATGTCGTTTCTTGAGGTGCTAAAATGGCAGGGCAGTACAAAACCCCCACAAATGACCCCATTTTGGAAAGTAGACACCCCAAGGAATTTGCTGAGAGGCATGTTGAGCCCATTGAATATTCATTTTTTTTGTCCCAAGTGATTGAATAATGACAAAAAAAAAAAAAATTACAAAAAGTTGTCACTAAATGATATATTGCTCACACAGGCCATGGGCATATGTGGAATTGCACCCCAAAATACATTTAGCTGCTTCTCCTGAGTATGGGGATACCACATGTGTGGGACTTTTTGGGAGCCTAGCCGCGTACGGGGCCCCGAAAACCAATCACTGCCTTCAGGATTTCTAAGGGCGTACATTTTTGATTTTACTCCTCACTACCTATCACAGTTTTGAAGGCCATAAAATGCCCAGATGACATAAAACCCCCCCAAATGACCCCATTTTGGAAAGTAGACACCCAAAGCTATTTGCTTTGAGGCATGTTGAGTCCATGGAATGTTTTATATTTTGACACAAGTTGCAAGAAAGTGACAAATTTTTTTTTTTTTTTTTTTTTGCACAAAGTTGTCACTAAATGATATATTGCTCACACAGGCCATGGGCATATGTGGAATTGCACCCCAAAATACATTTAGCTGCTTCTTCTGAGTATGGGGATACCACATGTGTGGGACTGTTTGGGAGCCTAGCCGCGTACGGGACCCCGAAAACCAATCACTGCCTTCAGGATTTCTAAGGGCGTACATTTTTGATTTTACTCCTCACTGCCTATCACAGTTTCGGAGGCCATGGAATGCCCAGGTGGCACAAATCCCCCCCCAAATGACCCCATTTTGGAAAGTAGACACCCCAAGCTATTTGCTGAGAGGCATGGTGAGTATTTTGCAGCTCTCATTTGTTTTTGAAAATGAAGAAAGACCAGAAAAAAAAAATTTTTTTTTCAATTTTCAAAACTTTGTGACAAAAAGTGAGGTCTGCAAAATACTCACTATACCTCTCATCAAATAGCTTGGGGTGTCTACTTTCCAAAATGGGGTCATTTGTGGGGGTTTTGTGCCACCTGGGCATTCCATGGCCTCCGAAACTGTGATAGGCAGTGAAGAGTGAAATCAAAAATTTACGGCCTTAGAAAGCCTGAAGGCGGTGCTTGGTTTTCGGGGTCCTGTACGCGGCTAGGCTCCCAAAAAGTCCCACACATGTGGTATCCCCGTACTCAGGAGAAGCAACAGAATGTATTTTGGGGTGTAATTTCACATATTCCCATGGCATGTTTGAGCAATATATCATTTAGTGACAACTTTGCGCAAAAAAAATAAAAAAAAATAAAAAATTGTCTCTTTCCCGCAACTTGTGTCACAATATAAATTATTCCATGGACTCAACATGACTCTCAGCAAATAGCTTGGGGTGTCTACTTTCCAAAATGGGGTCATTTGGGGGGGGGTTTGAACTGTCCTGGCATTTTATGCACAACATCTAGAAGCTTATGTCACACATCACCCACTCTTCTAACCACTTGAAGACAAAGCCCTTTCTGACACTTATTGTTTACATAAAAAAATAATTTTTTTTTGCAAGAAAATTACTTTGAACCCCCAAACATTATATATTTTTTTTAAAGCAAATGCCCTACAGATTAAAATGGTGGGTGTTTCATTTTTTTTTTTCACACAGTATTTGCGCAGCGATTTTTCAAACGCATTTTTTGGGGAAAAAACACACTTTTTTTTACATTTTAATGCACTAAAACACACTATATTGCCCAAATGTTTGATGAAATAAAAAAGATGATCTTAGGCCAAGTACATGGATACCAAACATGACATGCTTTAAAATTGCGCAAAAACGTGCAGTGGCGACAAACTAAATACATTTTTAAAAGCCTTTACAGGTTACCACTTTAGATTTACAGAGGAGGTCTACTGCTAAACTTACTGCCCTCGATCTGACCTTCGCGGCGATACCTCACATGCATGGTGCAATTGCTGTTTACATTTGACGCCAGACCGACACTTGCGTTCGCCTTAGCGCGAGAGCAGGGGGGACAGGGGTGCTTTTTTTTTTTTTTTTTTTATTATTATTATTTTTTTATCTTATTTTTAAACTGTTCCTTTCATTTTTTTTTTTAAATCATTTTTATTGTTATCTCAGGGAATATATATAATATAAATATCCCCTATGATAGCAATAGGTAGTGACAGGTACTCTTTTTTGCAAAAATTGGGGTCTATTAGATCCTAGATTTCTCCTCTGCCCTCAAAGCATCTGACCACACCAAGATCGGTGTGATAAAATGCTTTCCCAATTTCCCAATGGCGCTGTTTACATCCGGCGAAATCTAAGTCATAAAATGCTCGTAGCTTCCGGTTTCTTAGGTCATAGAGATGTTTGGAGCCACTCTGGTCTCTCATCAGCTCTATGGTCAGCTGGCTGAATCACCGGCTGCATTCTCAGGTTCCCTGTTGAGACAGGAGAGCCAGAGAAAAACACGGAAGACGTTGGGGGGGGGGGCATTCCCTCCCACTGCTTGTAAAAGCAGTCTAGAGGCTAATTAGCCACTAGGATTGCTTTTACATGAAAGCCGACCGCTGGCTGAAAAGAATGATACCAAGATGATACCTAAACCTGCAGGCATCATTCTGGTATAACCACTCAAAGTCGTGAATGGCGTACCTGAAGACAAAAAAATGGTTAACAATAAAGCACAGTAAACGGTAAAGTATAAAAAATTGCATACCTGAAAAGCAAACATGATAAAACATAATAACAATAAAACATTGCAGAATAGAATACAGTAAAAAAGAGCAGAACAATAGAGAGAGAGAATAGAGAGAGAGAACAATAAAACGACAACTATTTTTTTTTTATTTTATATTTTTGTATGTGTTTTTTTTTTTTTTTTTTTTTTTACACTTTTTTTTTTGTAACTGTAACTTTTATAACTGTAACCGGTTCCAGGTTCGGGTCTCTCAAAATGCGATGGCATCTTGGGAGACCCTGTGAAAGTGTGCCTAGTCTGTGCAATGCTGTACCCTACGCTAATAGTCAACTAGTGAATGGTAGCGTTCAAAACATTCACCAATGCAAAGACCAGGATTGTCAGGACAGGAGGGACAATAATAGCGGGTGTCACACCTATATCCGCGCTTGCTGCAGACACGACATCTTTTTTGGGGGGGTTCGCTGGGTAGGGGTACTCGGGAGGACATAAAGAAAATGCCTCTCATGCAACCGACTGCATTTGGTTGGGGATGTGAATGGGGGAAGTACGGGCGCTGCAGAAGCGGTGGGTTCCCAATTAGGATTGGCGAATGCAGCAGGAAGGGCATTATGGGCACGACGGGCCTGTGTTTGTCTTTTTGGTGGCAGCGGGACACTACTTGTGCTTGCCACCTCACCAGCTTGAACTGCACTTATGGGACTCGCCACGTCACCAAGTGTTACTGCAGTGCTGGTTTGACTACGACCGGGGTGTACTACGCCGCTGGTGCTTGCCAGTTCACCAAAACACTACCAAAAAAACTGTTAGCGATCGCAGGGATCAGGCCTGACTCTGCGAACGCTGCAGTTATGCGTTTAGTGTTTTGTAAGTGACAGTGATCGATCGATACTGCACTTGGGTGGGCTGGGCTGGGCCGGGCGGAGGGGCAAAACGCAGGTGCTAGCAGGTATCTGGGCTGATCCCGCTAACACTGCGTGTTTGGGAACCCTAAACTGCTGGGGACGCTAGTATAGATCTGATCGGATCAGATATTGATCCGATCAGATACTATACCACTAAGGGAGGTGTACGGTGCGTGCGTGGGGGTTAGCGGTACTGGCGCTAATCTGACGCTGCCTGGGGCTGGTGCTTGCCAGTTCACCAAAACGCTACCAAAAAAACTGTTAGCAATCGCAGGGATCAGGCCTGACTCTGCGAACGCTGCAGTTATGCGTTTAGTGTTTTGTAAGTGACAGTGATCGATCGATACTGCACTTGGGTGGGCTGGGCCGGGCGGAGGGGCAAAACGCAGGTGCTAGCAGGTATCTGGGCTGATCCCACTAACACTGCGTTTTCGGGAACCCTAAACTGCTGGGGACGCTAGTATAGATCTGATTGGATCAGATATTGATCCGTACAGATACTATACCACTAAGGGAGGCGTATGCTGCGTGCGTGGGTGTTAGCGGTACTGGCGCTAATCTGACGCTGCCTGGGGCGACGCATATCACCGCCGGGCGATCAGGGGGCTAAACCTTTATTAGGTAATAAACGGCGGGTGCCCTGACACTATAAAAAATAAACAAACTAACCAGCGTCACCCGTAACAGTTATACGGTGATCAGTGGTTAACTAGGGGGCCATCAAGGGGTTAAAACATTTATTAGGTAGTATATGGGGGTCCCTGTCGCTATAAAACACTGACGGCGAACCTAAATATTTACGTCCCTAACTAGCGTCACCAGCGACACTAATACAGCGATCAGAAAAATGATCGCTTAGCGACACTGGTGAGGGGGGGTGATCAAGGGGTTAAAACTTTATTAGGGGGGTATCCTAGACCTAAAGGGGGGTAATACTCACTGCCCTAACACTGTAACTGTCACAAACTGACACTATGCAGTAATCAGAAAAAAAAAAAAAAAAAAAATACTGCTAATGTCAGTTTGTGACAGGGGGGGGGGGTGATTGGGGGGGGATCGGGGGGCGATCGGGGGGGGGGGATCGGGGGTGTAAAGTATGCCTGGCATGTTCTACTGTGTGTGTGTGTGTTGTGTGCACTCACTTGTCTTCTCTCCTCGGCGCTGGAACGGAAACTGCCAGACCGAGGAGAGATGACATCACATCCTCTGCCTGTGTGAAACTGCACACAGGCAGAGGAGGATTCCCATTGGCTGGGAGCGATCCCGAGGGGGGGCCACGATCGGATGGTCTCCCCCTCGCCTCCCGACGCTCCCAGTCAAATGCCGACCGCCGCTGGCACCGGGGGGGGTCCGATCGGACCCCCCGCCCGCGGGAGGCAGATCACGTACGGGTACGTGATTCTGCCTGCCCGTGCCATTCTGCCGCAGTATATATGCGGTAGGCGGTCGGCAAGTGGTTAATGGTGTCCCCCCCCCCCGCTGGCTGCCTGCACCCCCATAGCGACGCCACTGTGCTGAATGTGCCGATCCGATCCCTGATTTCAGGGGGGGCATTTGACCCCCCTTGCCCCTACCTGCGGACGCCCATGGCCACAAGCAGTGTATATTGTACTATGCATATACCACAAGCAGCGTATACTGCACTAGGCATATGCCACAAGCAGTGTATACTGCACAATGCATACTTCTAGATTGTAACCTCTAATGAGCAGGGCCCTCTGATCCCTCATGTATGGATTTGTATTGTAAGTGTACTGTCTGCCCTCATGTTGTAAAGCGCTGCACAAACTGTTGGCGCTATATAAATCCTGTATAATAATAATAATAATCATATACCACAAGCAGTGTATACTGTACTATGCATATGCAACAAGCTGTGTATACTGCACTATGCATATGCCACAAGCTGTGTATACTGCACTATGCATATGCCACAAGCTGTGTATACTGCACTATGCATATGCCACAAGCTGTGTATACTGCACTATGCATATGCCACAAGCAGTGTATACTGCACTATGCATATGCCACAAGCAGTGTATACTGCACTATGCATATACCACATGCAATGTATACTGTACTATGCATATGCCACAAGCAGTGTATACTGCACTATGCATATGCCACAAGAAGTGTATACTGCACTATGCATATGCCACAAGCAGTGTATACTGTACTATGCATATACCACATGCAATGTATACTGTACTATGCATATGCCACAAGCAGTGTATACTGCACTATGCATATGCCACAAGAAGTGTATACTGCACTATGCATATGCCACAAGCAGTGTATACTGCACTATGCATATGCCACAAGCAGTGTATACTGTACTATGCATATGCCACAAGCAGTGTATACTGCACTATGCATATGCCACAAGCAGTGTATACTGTACTATGCATATACCACAAGCAGTGTATACTGTACTATGCGTATACTGTACTATGCATATACCACATACGCGTGGCTGTGGTGTGTGCTGAAAAAGAGTACAGCATGCACAAAAAAAATGTCAACGCAGTGCAACGCAATCCACCACCTCGCATAATAATGTGGCCAATAGAACTTAATGAACTATACTATGTGACATTTCAAAAAACTGCGAAGCGCTGCAATTGGCTCATTAGCCCTGCTTTCATCTCATCGCACACCAGCGGCTGTGTTCTAATGGGTGAACTGGCCCTAACTTTCAATAAAAAACTCTTAGATGCTATATTGGGAAAGAAAACAGAAAAATATACAAAAAACAAAAAAAACAACAATACTAGTTTAGGTCACTTTAGTTATACAGTATTTTTGGGGCAATATCACACACTCTCTAGGGAGAAAGTATGTAACAAGTTCTATGGGTTATTCTATATAAACATCATGTACATGTAAAAAAGAAAATCATCAAAGAATACTTACATTTCTATTAAAGGAGTTCCCAGGCAGGAGAGGTAGAGCCATGCTGATTCCTCCTTGGCTATCACACACACTGAAACACTGACAGGGGAACCATGGAGACAGCTTTGTTTTTAACGACTGTTACTTGGTAACTCATCAGCTGACAGGGAAACCTTTTTTCACATTGCAGCTTTATTTCAAAGGAGCAGTTGTGACTTCAAGTCTAAACAATAGCTCTGGAGGCTTTTGCCTGCTTTTGTGTAAAGCAGCACATACATTAATCATTTGTTTTGTGGGTTGAACGACAAAAAAAAAGCACTTGATTCCTCCATCCACATACTCGATGTGGATGGGGAAATTCTTCCTGTTGAGCAATTGTATTCTGACAGCGGGGAGATCTTCCCACTATCAGAATACACTAATCAGCGCTGCTGTCGGTACTGATCGAGCGGAAATTTCCCAGCAGGGCAGTTGTACACAAAACGATTGGTGGATCGACTTTTGTACAACCAGTCTGCCCATACATGGATTGAAATTTGGCCAGTCCCTGCTGAACCTGCCATATTTCCATCTGTGTATGAATGGCTTTAAGCCAGCCACGATCTGGTAGATTTTCGTAGTGATGTTAGTACAAAAAAAAAAAAAAATCCCGTCAGTACATTCAATAATGTCATCAGAGACTTCACATATGTAATTTGAAAGTATTTCAAGATTATGTTAGTTTTTTTTCAGCTCCAGAAGGTTTACCCCCTTCATGACCAGGCCATTTTTTGTGATATGACACTGCGTTACTTTAACTGACAATTGTCGCATGATGCCCAAATAAAATGTATGCCCTTTTTTTCCCCTCAAATAGAGCTTTCTTTTGGTGGTATTTGATCACCTCTGCGTTTTTTGTTTTTAAACAAAAAAAGGCCGACAATTTTGAAAAAAAAAAAACATTTTTTACTTTGTGCTATAAAACATATCCAATAAAATAATGTAAAAAATCAAATTTCTTCAATTTAGGCCAATATGTATTCTGCTTCATTTTTGGTAAAAAAAAATCCCAATAAGCGTATATTGGTTGGTTTGTGCAAGTTATAGCATCATTTTTTTTTAAATTGTAATGGCAGTGATCGACTGATAGCGGGACTGCAATATTGTGGCGGAAAGTCGGGACACTAACTGACACTTTTTGGGAACCAGTGAGACTAATACAGTGATCAGTGCTAAAAAATATGCACCGTCACTGTATTAATGGCACTGGCTGGGCAGGAGTTAACATCAGGGGAGATCAAAGGGTTACATTTTTACCTGACCCGGAATTTACTACTGTGTGTGTGTGCCTGTGTACTGATGGATCAGCGATGTCTGCCGTACCACCCCCCCCCCCAATCAGCTTCTGCCGTGTCTAATCACAGTGGAAGCGCCCATGCCCCAAACCTGGAAGTGCAGGATCACTTACTAGGTACTATCCTTGTCGCCGTATAGCTACAGTATACAGTCGACAAGTGGTTAATATGCAGTTTTGAAACAAATGGAATTTACAGAATGCAAAGCCTCCCACAAATTAAATTAGAAAAAAATTTCCATCCTGCGTTTTTTACTTTTCTCATCACTAATGTTGAAAAGGATTGTTGATTCAAAAAATAAAAGTAAAATTTCTGGAAAAATGTTACTAGTGTTTGACCAGCTCAAATTATAACTTGGTTTTTGACAGAGTTGAGAGGAATTAGAACACCTGTCAGCTTCTTATTGCTGTCTGTGCCCCCCTCCCTATTTGTCCTGGTGACCACTATCACCGAAAGTGAAAGTAGAAGAAAATCCCGAATTTTAGGTTGTCACCAGAATAGGATTAGAGGGGAAATCTTCCAATGGGGATGATAGTTCTGGTGAAAACCAGGGATTCCCTCACTTTGGAGGGATTTTCTCTCACTTCCTGTTTTGGCTATGGGAACAGGAAGTGAAAGGAACTCTTCCCAATGGAACACAGATGGCAAAAATTTTTTTTGAGGAAGCCTGCAAAAGGACCCGAGAATTTGTGGCATCAAGAAAGATCACCATTGGTTGGCAACTCCCCTTGACCACTGTTACATGGGGAAAGTCTCTGAACTCATCCCGTACTCGCAGAGAATGAAATCTCTTGAGGACACCTTAAAGAGGAATTTATGTAATGCCTTTCCTAGACTCTGCTAGGTTACAGTCTCATGGAAAGGCAAGCTTTGAGACTTCTGTTGGTCAAGAGAGGAGCGGTGGAAATGTTTTTATCCCTCGGCGCCCAGGGCTATCAGCTCCCAAATCCCATCAGCAGCATCTGCATTACAAGGTGGGAGATTATCTAGGGGCAAAAACAGACATGGTGCGCTTTCTATTTGATGATCCACTGGGTCATGAGAATAGACCACTGGCCAGAACTTGCCCAGTATGCAATTAAAGCTGAGTTCCACCCAAAAGTGGAAGTGGCTCATTATACTCCTTTACCCTTCCGGTGCCACATTTGGTACCTTTTGGGGGGGAGGGGGGCAGGATATCTGTCTTCCACCGGCATGCTGTCCCCACTTCCGGAAGCCTCAGCTGTGGGTATTGACGTCACCGCGGGGCTCCCTCCTCCTTCCCCAGCCGCCGGGCCAGTAGGAGAAAGAGAACGAGGCGCTTTGTGCATGCGCAGTAGGGTTCCCGGCGTGAAGCTGTAAGGCTACACTGCCGGATTCCCTTACTCGCAATGGAGGCAGCAGCACCCGACAGCTGATGGAAACATCAGCTGCAGTACCGACATCACTGGACTCCAGGACAGGAAAGTGTACAATTATTAAAAGTCAGCAGCTGCAGTATGTGTAGCTGCTGGCTTTTAATTTTTGCAGCGGTGGGTGGACCTTTGCTTTAAGCTGCTGGGATGCCCTGCATTCAGAGTGCTTTCTGAACGGACATTCAGTGTTGCCGGAGCTTTTGTGACAGATAAAAGAGTGCATCTATCCACAGACTCTGTTGACTGGCTGACATTTATCAAAATGAATTATTCCTGGATTAAGCCCCTGATGCCAATGTTGTCGATTAAGTGTTTTTGGGATGTGGAATCTGTGCAAGACTGTCTAGACTGCCAGGGCCAATTTATGTGTGAAGGGACCACAAACACCAAAAGCCCAATGTTTCCTCACCTGTTGTGTCTATCCAAAAGTCTACGAAATAGACACCAGAATTTATTAAAATACAAATCTCTAATCTGGTTCCAAGTGCACTAAATTGTGGCCTTATCATACAGACTAGCTCCCCAAGCTGTTGCTTACAAAATAAAGAAAGCTTGCAGGGAAAATGTCATTTTTACTGCAGCAGGTTCAATAAATCACTGCTTATTTAAAAAAAATGCCATTGATATATGTCCCCCAGGGCAATTCCCAGACCCCCATACCCCCTGTATGCCCAATAACTTGCATCTAAGCCCTTAAAATGGGCACTTTTGATTTTTCCAGTTTGAGTCACATAGACTTCAATGGGGTTTGTTATTTGGTTTGGAATTTTCACAATGTTTAAGAGTTCTGGCGCGAACCGAACAGGGGGTTATTCGGCCCATCTCTAGTCTTTAATTGGACGTCTTCAGGAAGCTGTGTTACTAATGGCATCAGCACCTGTTCACCTACCTTTTGTTTTTTAAGAAACTCGAATGGGGTTTATGGACATTAGTATGTATTTTCTGTTGTTTATTTATTTCTTTTTTTTGCACTTTTACATGTGGAAACTGTTTAGTAATCTCCATTTACATCTTTTGGCAGAGCAATAATTATAGCAGCCATGATCACATTCAGCTGTTTCCTTTTTTTTATGCATTTTTTGTGCAGAGCTTTCATTGTTATTTACATTTCATTTAGAACGTATGCGTGGAAACGCATTCTATTGCTTAGCATTTTTATTTATTCTAGCCACTAGAATGAAATTACACATATATACAGTACATGCATTTACACACCTAAAATGTGTGGATGGGGGAATTGGTTCTGTATGGCCAACTAAACAGAATTGGTTCCAGGACAGAGCCCTGGAGCACACCACACACTCCAGCCCATTCAGAAAATATGTCATTAATTACCCCCCTCTGGATGCCCTCCTGCAACCAGTTTTCTATCCAGGTGCATCAATGCCAAAAGACCTTAATTTGATAATTTAAAGTTTATGGGGTATTTTATCAAATGCCTTTGTAAAATCTAGGTACGTCCACAAGCCTTCCCCTGTCCAAATTACAGCTTACCTCCTCAAAGAATGTTAAAAGATTGGTCTGGCCAAAACAGTCCTTCATAAATCCATATTGGTTACTACGAATTATACTATTTCCATCAGCGAATCTAGGATATGGTTCCTTAGCATTCCTTCCATTAGTTTACATACTTTGAATGTTAAACTCCATACACACGGGTAGAATGTCGGGCGACATCGGCCGGTTCAATTGAAACCGCCGACAATCGGCCCGTGTGTAAGGCCTGTTTGGCCGGCTTCTGTCGGACGAGCATGCTGGAAAAGCAGCAGCCGACTGGCATAACCATTATGACTAAGCACAATATGTGTGAAACATGTTGACTTTCCGTTCATTCCTGAGACTCCATCTGTCTGTATTACAATAAAGAAGTTTTATTGGAATCCCGTTGCAGTGTGCGGCTGCCTTTTAAAAGATTCCTTGTTTGTCGCTGTAGAATGTAGATGTGCTGTTGAATTCCCTCCACATTCCCTGGACTTAACACCCCTCGATTTCTATCTGTGGATAGCACTAAAGGATGTGGTGTACTGTACGAAACCACCTACATTGACTGCACTATGAGAAGAAATTGAAACATTGAACAGAGAAATTCCTGTGGACACTCTAGTCAATGTAGTTCATGCAGTAGTTTACAGAAATTACGCGATCACTTTGAGCATCTAATGTGATTGCATGATTCAAGCTTGACTTACAGCTACCCTTTAATGTTTATATAAATATAATTATTATTTTATTTTTTCTTGCATATGTTGAAGTGTGTATACATTTTTTGGGCCACTCTTTATATTTGAAAAAACAGTTTTTTTTACTCTCCTCCATCATATGTGTCTCATCCATTTTAGCTGCCCTGATCATACTCTTGCAGTTCTTACTGCATTCTCTGAAGTTTTGGAATGCTGTTGTTGACCCTTTGACCTTATATTTTTCCTCATTACTTTGCCTTTTTACATTAGTATTTAGCCACCCAGCTTTAACGTTTGTTCTTTTCTATTTGTTATCTATTGGAATGCACTGACAAAAGTCTTTGTTTAGTATGTCCTTAAAGCACTCCCGTTTCTCTTCCGTGTTCTTTGTTACAAGAAGTTGATCTCATTTAGTACCATGTGGCATGGTGCGCAGATTAGTAAAGTAATTTTTTTTTAAAATTTAGAGTTCTTGTCCTACCTTCATGTCACCCTTTCCTATAATTCATACCAAACATTACTCCATGATGACTGTTTCCTAAGTTATCCCTTCATCATCTGCAATCAGCTCTGTGTTGTTTGTAATTAGTAGGTCCCCCAGAGCATTATTTCTACTTTGGGGCTTGCACCAGTCAATACCAGGTTAGTTGCAAGCGGTATTAATCACTTTAGTACCACGCTATAGCCAAAAGACGGCTACAGCACAGTACTATAGTTCTGGGAGGGCATCCCAGAATCCCGCCCCCTGCGGCATGCATCAGGAGCACTCTGTTACCTTTGGAGACAGCTGATCACAGATTTGGGTAAAGGGCCAATCCCTTTACCATGTGAGCAGCTCAGTCCAATCACAGATGATCACATATAAACACGCTTGCCAGTTATCAGCAGTCCTTTTCTCACACGTTGTGTCTGTGTGAGGATCAGTGCAGCCCCATCTGTGACACATCATCAGTGCACATCAGTGAACAAGGATAATTACTTATTTGCTAAATTTTATAATGAAATCTAAGAAAAACTTTTTTTTTTTTCAAAATTTTTGTTTTTTTTTTGTTTAGCAAAATATAAAAAATCCAGTGGTGATTAAATACCACAAAAGAAAATGCTCCATCTGTCTCAAAAAAATTATTCAAATTTAATTTGGGTACAGTCTTGTATGACCACGCAATTGTCATTCAAAGTGACAGCACTGAAAGCTGAAAATTGGCCTGGGCAGGAAGGGGATGAAAGTGCCCTGTATTTAAAGAAGTTGTAAAGTCTCAGGGTTTTTCACCTTAATGCATTCTATGCATTAAGGTGAAAAACCTTCTGTGTTACAGCTGCCCTCCATCGACAAAGACGAGCTCAGCAGCTCCAGTTGCTGTCTCGGGTCCTCATTGGATAGACTGATAGCAGTAGGAGCCATTCGCTGCTTTCAATCAAATCCAGTGACACTGGGGACGAGGACGAGTCCTGCTGTCTGTCAATGGACGCAGCAGGACTCGGGAGCGCGCTTGCACTTGTGCCCCCATGGAAATTGGCACTCGCCAAAGAGGAGGAGCCAGGAGAACCACCGGGGGACCCCACAAAAGGAGGCTCGGAGCCGCTCTCTGCAAAAACCTTGCACAGAACAGGCAAGTATGACATTTTTAATAACAAACAAGGAACCTTTACAATCACTTTAAGTGGTTAAAACCAAAACCATACCGCTTAACAGCCTATCGATGCTTGTGAGGGGGAAAAAAAAAAAAATCTGTGTGTGAGAGAGAATATCTGCCTTGTAGCCGGAGGACCCTACTTACCTTACCCAGATGTTAGAGAAGTTGTCAATGCAGTTTTGGATAAAGGTGGGGACAGACCCTCATGCCATTCCGTAAGATGCTGAGTGGATCGTAGTGCCAAGTTAATGAAAATATACTATTAATGTGCAGGAGTTGCATAATTAATGACCATCCTATGGCCTAATGAGGGGGCCAATGGATACAGAGGCAGCATCAGGAGAAACAGACAGCGTGAAGCTGTTGTCATTGGAGGCCATCTTCAGAGGCAAGGTTGCCATACTTGCACACTATATCGATTGCTCCCACAGTCTTTACCCTATAAGCATAATCTGTTTACCAACAGTAAACAGACTTCTGGCATGATCACCGGTGAAAATAAACAGGGAAAAAAAAAAAAAAAAAAAAAGACAGTTTTTGTGTTTAATATCATTTTAAAGGGCTCCTCCAGCTGCTTTTTAAATGAGTTGTTAATTTTTTTATTTATTTTTTTAGGAAAAACGAAAAAAAAAGCACTTTTTTTGCAGGTAAAAAAATTGCATCCATTATTTATTTATTTTTGGAGCCTGTAAAGCATTGCACCAGCGAGCCGTAGATTGCTGGTGCACTCAGGTCTCCAGCAGATCTATCAGTTCCACAGCGCTGTGGTAGTTCATTGAAAACGACAAGCCAAAATCCGCAAAGGCTGTCGGACCTTGTACTTTTTCCATGCACAGGACACTGTGAATGGATGACGAGCTCGGGCGGAGCCAGAGAATAAGTCTGCATCAGCTCCAGACTGCCCTCAGGAGACAAGCACTTTCAACTTAAACCCAGACCTTAATAGTTTAAAAGGTACCACTCAATGACGAATTTGTGCCCAAAAGAGATTATGCGTCATTCACTTACCTTTTGTTTAAACAGTTAGTTCAGCAGAGATACAGCAATGTAAAATGCGACAGAGGACTATTCATCATTACAACTTAAATGCAGATCAGACCGCATTTAGAACACAGTCATGCAAATATCTAAAAGGGTAACAAACTTTTCCTCATGATGGTCACAATTTTTCTTCATTTGTGTTTGTATAAATAATTTTTTCTTGTTTATTCCACTTAGAAGCCACAGTGTGATAAATAAATCCTACATAAAGTAACGCATTATTCTTTTTATTTTTGCAACTTTTATCAAGTCTACTGGTGTAGAATTAGCTATTGCACGCAGTGAATTTTTTTTTTTTGTGAGATTAACATTCACTGATGAGCTTTGATTGCCAATTACAGTACTTTTTTTGGCACTAGTCAGAAAAATACACACCATTAAATAAATATAAAAAGTAGACATATGAGTTAACACTATCATGAACATCTGTAGACCTATCATGTTGACAGCAATGGTAAAACCACAAAACAAGAATGAAGTCCAGAAATATGCTTTTGTTCTTAACTAATATCAGTAGACAAACAGCAATACAAGTAATGATCTGGTATAAAGAACACAGTTCAGTCCTTAGATGATGGCGCAGAATATACCATGAGATCTTTGCAAGCAATCCCTATAGATAAGCGTTTTAAGAAAAACCGCTCTAGAGAAAAAAAACAAACCAAGGCATCTTTGTTAGCAGACAGGTATTTTCCATCATCTTGATTTTCACTTCCACTCAGATTCCAGTCCTGTGAGACAATTCACAGCTTCTGCTTCACTGTCACTTAAGAGGCAAGACCCAGTAAGAAACCACCTAGAAATCCACCAGATACGACAATGTTCTGCTTAAGAAAGTCGGTTGACTGCAAAAAAACAAAACAAAAAAAAAAAACACAAAACAATGGTCAATTCACTGGGCCTACAGTTACACAAAAAAAAAATCACACATATGCATTGTTAGGTTACCATACCATAGGATCTTCATTTGAAGATAAACAATATCTGAATGGAAAATTACACACATAGGGGGAAGAGTCTATTTATCAAATAACTGTCAGCAGATAAAGAAGATCTGAAGTGAACCGTCTCACCTGAAAAGTAAAGTGATGTCACCAAATATTATATTAAAGAAAAATTGTCATTAGAAAAACAAGGAACCCATCCATTGTTGACTTCCCCCCATGCTTCGGTATATATGCTCTTTTTTTTAACTGTGGTGGTGAAATCACCTCCTACAGTGCTGGAGTCATGGCTTTATGTATCGTGGGAGCAAACGCTGTTGCTGTCAGAATAAATAAATCCGCGCTGCGGCTGAATGGCGTACCTGCTAAGCAAATGATGGTTAACAATAAAACAAAGTAACATTACAGTATAACAGTAAGACATACCATACCTGCAAAGCATTTACAAAAAAATAGTGAAAATAAAACATTACAGTTCTAAAATACAGTAACAAAAGAGAGAGAACAATAAAGTAGACAATAGAGAGCAAAAGAGAGCGAACGTAAGAGAGAGAACAATACTATTGTCGCTTTTTTTTTTTTTTTTGGCTTTTTTTTTTTTTCTCATGTGTTTTTTGTGTGTGTTTATTTTTTTTTTGCACTTTTATATAAACTGTAAATGTTCCATACTAGGGTCTCTCAAAATGTGATGGCCATCTCATCTTTCGAGACCCTGTGTAAGTAAGCCTAGGACCGTACAATGCTGTACCCTACGCTAATACTCCACTAGTGCGTGGTAGCGTTTGAAACAGTCACCAATGCAAAGACCAGGTTGGTCAGGACAGGAGATACAATAAAAGCGGGTGTCACGCCTATCTCCGTGCTTTCTACAGACACTACATCTTGTTTCGGGGTTTCTTTCGGTAGGGGTACCAGGGAGGTCATGCGGAAAATGCGTCCCATGCAGCCGGCTCACTGAATTTGGATTGAGAAGTTGGGCCATGAGGAGGGATAGGCCCAGAAAGGTCTTAAAATCGCAAACCGTAATAGGTTTTCAATCTCTGGCAAGGGTCAGCTGGGGATTAGCGGCGATGAATTGACCAGCATATAAATTGCTTTTTTCCACAATAGATCTATAGAGATTTTCCATGAAAAACAGCGAATAAAAATCAAGTCATGTAAAATCAACTGTTTCCACCTGAATTCCGGAATGGACAGTGAATGGTGGAAGTACGGGTGCTGCAGAAGTGGTAGGCTCCCAATTAGGATTGGCAAATGCAGCAGGAAGGGAACTATGGGCTTGACGGGCCTGTCTTCTTGGTGGCTGCGGGACACTACTCATGATAGCCACCTCACCAGCTTGAACCGCACTTATGGGATTCGCCCCCTTACCACGTGATACTGCAGTGCTAGATGCACGACCAGGATGTACTAGGCCGCTGGTGCTTGCAGTTCACCAGAAGGATGAGCGGCACTAGTAGTGGCTCTCTGCTTCATACGAGAGCCCTGTGGTTCTTGCACCTCAACAACAGCAGAAGAACAGGGTCGGGTACGCCTGACCTTGGTAGGGAACACAACTCCATCGTCAGAGCTATCTGTCAGGGTGCTGTTGCTGTCTACCGGTTAGTATACTGAGCCTGAATCTGACAGATGAGTGACTCTCTTCACTATCTGTCATGCTCAGAAACGTGTAGGCCTCTTCACTACTGTACCTTCAATTTGACATTGTGGTCTCCAAATTTGCTGGTACAGGAGTGAGACTCACAGGAAAAAGAGCTCCTGACTGTCAGCAACTGCTGCAAATGGTACCAAAAAAACTGTTAGCGTTCGCAGGGATGTAGGCCTGACTCTGCGAACGCTGCAGTTATGCGTGTTGTGTTTTTGTAAGTGACAGTGATCGATTGATACTGCACTTGGGTGGGGTGGGCTGGGCGGAGGGGGCAAACGCAGGTGCTAGTGCTAGATCTGATAGTGATCCGTTCAGACACTATACTACTAAGGGAGGTATATGGTGCGTGCGTGGGTGTTAGCGCTACTGGCACTGTGATGGTGCCTGGGGCGACGCAGACCATGACTGGCGCTATAATGGATGTTGCTCGCTGGGTGATCACGGGGTTAGACCTTTATTGGGGTAATATACGGCGGGTGACCTGACGCTATAAAAAAAAAAAAAAATCTAACTAATCAGCATCACCCGTGACACTAATACAGTGATCACCGGTGACAGGGGGTGATCAAGGAGTTAAACCTTTATTAGGGGGGGGTCCCTAGACCTACCTGGGCCTATCACTAAGTAGCCTAATGCTGATTAGTGTCACTAATGACACCAGTATAGTGATCAAACAAAAATATGAACACTGCACTGGGTGACACAGTGACAGGGAGTGAAGGGGTTAACTGGGGGGTCAAATATGTGCCTATGTGTACTGATGTTAGTGCAAATCACAGTTAGACGTTATCTCTCCTCTCTGGAACGAAAAGGATTCCACGAGGAGAGATGACATCACTTCCCCTGTCTGTGTTTACAGTTACACAGGGGAGGATTTCATTTGTCAGGACCGATCAGCAGGTCCAGGCCCTAAATCATTGGCCTCGGCCTGGAGACTGATCGGTTCTACAACGAATCCGATTGTGGCGGGAGGCACGCGCAACATAACGTCGATTCCCCCACCCGTGCCATTCTGCCGCAGTAAAACTGTGCTGGCTGGTCGGGAAGCGGTTAAAGGTTAAACTGCTTCTCCACTAGTCTCATTGTGTGGCCCCGTGTTCTCTTACACCCTCTGGGACTATTTTTTTTTCCTATGCTGGGATCACCACTTAGGTATTTGTAAATCACTATCATGTCCCCTCTCAAGCGTCTCTTCTTCAGCGAGAATATATTTAGTGCTTGTAGTTGTTCCTCATAAATAAGGTCCTCCAGTCCCCTTATTAATTTCATTGCCCTTCTTTGGACTCTCTCCCAGCACATCCCTTCTGAGGACTGGTGACCAGAACTGGACAGAATACTCCAGATGTGGCCTGACCAGATTTTTATAAAGTGGCAGGATTATAGTTTTATCTCTGGTGTATATCTCTTTTTTTTATGCATGCTAAAATTCTGCCGGCTTTGGTAGCTGCAGCTTGACATTGAATGCGATTGCCCTAGTCCCCCCCTAGTCAGTAGTTTGCATTTATGTTTTTAGACCCCAAATGCACTACCTTACATTTATTCCATTATTTTGTTCAGGTCTTTCTGTAAGATTTCTATATCCTATGAAGTTATTGTCCTGCATATTTTCATGTCGTCCGCAAAAACTGAGATTAAGCTATTTATCCCATCCTCTATATTATTTATGAATGAATTAAACAGAACTGGTCCCAAGACAGAGCCTTGGGGTACCCCACTTACCACTCCAAACCAATCTTAGTACACGTTATTTATCACCACCCTTTGGACACGCCCCTGTAACCAGTTTTCTATCCAAGAACAAACATTATGGTCTATGCCTGCAGGCCTCAGCTTGTAGATTAAGCGTTTATGGGGAACTGTATTGAATGCTTTTGCAAAATCCAGATACACCACATGCACTGGCCTCCCCCTATCTAGATGGCAGCTCACTTCCTCGTACAATGTTAACAGATAGGTCTGGCAGGAATGAACCTTTTAAACCCATGCTGATTACTAGGGTTGTCCCGATACCGATACTAGTATCGGTATCGGCACAGATACTGAGCAATTGCCCAAGTACTTGTACTCGGCCAAATGCTCCCGATGCTTCCCCCGATGCTTGCCCCCTCCGTTCCTCTGTGCCTCTCCGCTGTCCCCCTCCGTTCTCCCCCTCCATTCCTCTCTCCTTATCTGTCCCCCTCTGTTCTCCCCCTCAGTTCCTCCGTCCCCCTCCTCCTTCCTTTGTGTATGGATGGAGTCAGCTGACTCTGTCCATTCACATAACTGAAACATTGTAATCTCTTGTGATTACGATGTGTCAGTTTATGAATGGAGAGGAGCCGCTGTCTTCTCTCCATTCATTCTCAGTGCAGCTGAGGCTGCAGAGAAAGGGACTGGGGAATCTCTATCCTCTGTCTCTTTCTCTGTCTCAAGGGGGAGATATCAGAGGTCTGTTAAGACCCCTGATATCTCACCAAAACCCCCCAAAAGGGCTGATTTAAAAAAAAAAAAAACAATAAAAGAATAAAAAAATATTATTGTAAAAAATAAAAATTGTAAAAAGAACAAAAACACACACAAACACACATACAACGTTCACCCCCCCCCCCCCCCCCAAAAAAAAACCTGTCACGTGACATTAAAAAAAAAAAAAAGTATTGGTAATCGGTATTGGCGAGTACTTGAAAAAAAGTATCGGTACTTGTACTCGGTCCTAAAAAAGTGGTATCGGGACAACCCTACTGATTACTACTAATGATATGGTTTTCTACAGCAAATTCTTGAATATAGTCCCTTATCATCCCCTCTAATAATTGACCTACTATTGATATTAGGCTGACTGGCCTGTAATTTCCAGGAATAGGTCTCTGTCCTTTTTTGAATATTGGTACCACATTGGCTTTTCTCCAGATCAGCTGGTACAATTCCTGTCAGAATGCTGTCCACAAAGATTAGGAATAGCGTTTTGGCTATATCCTGACAAAGTTCCTTGAGGACTCTTGGGTGTAAGCCATCTGGTCCTGGCGATTTATTTGCGTTAAGCTTATCTAGGCTTTTCTTGACTTTGGCCTCTGTTAGCCACAAGGGTACGTCCTGTGATGTGCTACTAACATAATAATTTGTGTGGTTGGTATACCCCCTCCCTTTTCCTGTGTAAAAACTGTGGAGAAGAAAGCATTTAGTACAGTCATCTTCTCTGTGTCGTCATCTGTAACCATCCTCTTACCATCTTCCTTTATGTGGGCAATGTGCTCTGATCTCACTTTTTTTTTACTGTTAATATATCTAAAAAAATTCCTTGGGATTTTTTTACTCTCCTCTGCTATGTGTGTCTCTCATAGTCTTTTTAAGCCACTCTGATTTCGTTCTTACATTGTAGTGTTGGAATGTAGTAGTGTTGGAATGCTGACAATGACCCCTTCCCGCTTTATATTTTTTGAATGCCACTTTTTACGTTACGGCTTAGTCTTTGCGCTTCAATATTTATTGCCTGTAGGAATGCACTGTGTGATACCTTTGTTTAATATGTTCCTAAAGCATTCCTATTTGTCTTTCGTGTTCAATGTTTCTAGGATTTTGTCCCAATTGATGTCATGTAGTATTGAGCACAGTTCAGAAAAGTTTGCTTGTTTGAAATTATAATATATATATATATATATATATATATATATATATATATATATATATATATATATTCAAATTACAATCTTGTCACAAGAATGTGTTGGAAAGTTTCTTACTTATAGATTTCTGCCTGTAACAGCACTGCCTGTTGCAGGCTGGCAACGCAAAGATACGATTTTCTAATTAGCAGCAGCATTGTAAGCCTACCATGCACACTCCTTCAGTTGGCTGTTGGGTTGCCTGTCTAATACACCCGATAAGCAGCCAAATGGCCAGCTGAACGACCACACACACACACACACACACACACACACACACACACACACACGTGTAGGCTGAAAACAGCCTACAACAGCAAGGGCTGTTAATGGCAGGTCCTCCAGCTTATTGCAGTAAGAGACTGCAATAGCTTTACATGCCAAACATGCCAGAAAGATTTGGGGTTTACATATAATACATATACTTCAGGTCGGCGATCTGAAGGGAAGTTCTGCCCCCCCTCCTTCCCCGCAGCCTTCTGGGACACATCACAGGTCCCAGAAAACTGTGGGACCATTCAAAAAGTGCATCGCACATTGAACATGTTTGGTGGGAAACCAAAGCCGCAATGCTTCACTGCTGGTTTCCCTTAGTGAAAATGCCGGCGCCTGAACAAGAAGCTGATTAAAAAATTGGACTGTGTGAAGACAGGTTCCTGGAACAGGAAACACTGCATCCTGAAACAGGTAAGCATCCGACTTAATTTTTTTTTGGGGGGGGGGGGGGGGGGGGGGCGGGGGCGGGGAGACTGGAGCTTCCTCTTTAACTCTACTATGATTAAAAGGGAGTGTAAAGCCTTTTATTTTATTTTTTTCCCTTAACCATTTCCGGACGCTAATTTGACGTTAAATGTCGTTGTAATGGCAGCAGATAGCTGCCATAACCCCTGGATATTTTTAAACGGTCCGCTTTGACATAAAACTGGTCCCAGTGGCCGATTCGCAACCAGATCACTTTTATGGGAAGCGGGACAGGTGACCCCCCCCCTCCCAGTCGTTTCTGCTGCTTACCGGAGCCAGCGGTAGTGTCAGAAACAATCCGATTGCCTGATGGGCAGGAAGTCGAGTGAGGGCAAGATGGCCCCCACTCGACTCTATGCCCTTGGAGGACCGGAGCGATGTCAAACATCACTTCAGCCCTCCGGTCTTAAAAGGGCCCATTTTTTTTCTTGCTTTTAAGTGTAAATGTGAGATCCAAAGTCTTTTTTGACATTAGATAGATAGAGGTCTTGTCCTACTTATTTCTATTACAAGGGATGTTTACATTCCTTGTAATAGGAATAAAAGTGATAAAAAAAAAACTTTTCTTTGAACGGAACAGTGTAAAAAAAAAAAAAATAATAATAAATAAAAAGCAAAATAGAAAAGAAAAAAAAAAAAGTTGTTTTTTTTTTTTTTTTTTTTAAAGTGCCCAGTCCCTTCGAACACGCGTGCAGAAGCGAACGCATACGCAAGTCGCGCCGGCATATGTAAACAGTGTTTAAACCACACATGTGAGGTATCGATGCGATCGTTAGAGCGAGAGCAATAATTCTAGCCCAAGACCTCCTCTAACTCTAAACTGGGGTAACCTGTGGAAATTTTTAAAGCATCGCGTATGGAGATTTTTAAGTATCGAAGTTTGTCGCCATTCCACTAGCGTGCGAAATTTTAAAGCATGACATCATGCTTTAAAGCATGACAGTATCAATTTACTTGGCATAACATTATTTTTCACATTATTGGGGAAAAAAAAAAAAAAATTGCGCTAACTTTACTGTTTTCTTATTCAAAAAAGTGTATTTTACCCAAAAAACTGCTTTTGTAAGACCGATGCGCAAATACAGTGTGACAATCTATCTCCATTTTATTCTCTAGGGTCTCTGCTAAAAAAATGTGTGTATGTATATATATATATATATATATATATATATATATATATATATATATATATATATATATATATATATATATATATATATAAAACTGATTTTAACTTGTAAACAAGTGTCAGAGATAAGCTTGGTCCTTAAGTGTGGTTAAAATAACAAACTGGTTATACACATGGTTTTGCACATAGCAGCCTCGATCCTCCTCTTCTTGGGTCCCCAGCTGATGCTCCTGGTTCCACCCCTCACCGAGTGCCTCCATAGCAAGCTGCTTGTATAGAATGCGGTAAGGTAAAAAAAAACCTTCTGCCTTTACAAACACTTTGATGCCAGTTTGTATTATTCTGTAGCTATTGTTTATTTTATTCATTTTTTGTATGAGCAGAAAAAAAAAAAAAAAACCCATAGCTGGCTAAATCATAATGTGCTTTAAAACAGAACACAAAAAACATCATCTTACCTCTTCAATTAAATTGTGGATTTCTGGTACAGATTTATTTGCCTGTTTCTTTATCTTCCTCTTAGCCTTATTAACATCCTTTTCCACCCTTTTCCAATCTATCTGTATATAACCCCCATGGCTGGCGATCTAGAAAAAAAAAGCGTTTAATTAGTGTCAATGAACACAAATTTGGTCCAGTTACTAAACAACTAAAGCATAAAACTATAATATTGTTTTGAATAAAATTGAGAGAGATTAAAGCTTTGTTTTAAAGCCCCCCCCCCCCCCCCAAACAGAACCAACAGGCAGAACAGCATCATGGGAGGAAGACACGTGCTCCTCCACACACAGAAGCTCTGGGTATTTTGAATCAACGCTAGTAAAGTAAAGGACTAGAGGGTGTGAGCATGGAAAAGGAGCATAAGTGAGATGATAGGCCTATAAAAAGGCTGCTACTTTGTCCCAAATGAGTGACAGAGTCTGTAAATATAAAAACACACACACACACACACACACACACACACACCCACACACACACCCTAGTAACTTGTCCTCAGCCCCGATTACCTCTGTAGCAGCAGATTGTAGGCAAGCACTGCGCATAATCTGATGGCTGAAACTTGCACACTGCAAGGTGCTGTTCCTACATAAAAACATTTGGACCTGCCGATTACTCGGGCACCAAGAACTGCATTCTGGGGTGCCAGGAGGAGTGTCACGTTTTTTTCCATATTCAAAAAATTTAGGTTTTTTTAAGGCAATTGTGCCAAGTTAGCAGGTGAGAGCAGAACAAGGCCACAAAAAACCTTTGGCTGCAGAAAAGGATCAGTGAAGGCCTCCTATAAAACAGTGGTGGTGTGGAAGGGGGATGGCCACTGATACTTGATTTTTAACATGTCTACTTTAAAGTGATATTAAAGACAATTAGTTTATTTTTACAATAACAAAATAAAACACCTGCTCTGTGCAGTAGTTTTGCATAAAGCAGCCCCGATCCTCCTCTTCTCGGGTCCCCCACGCCACGCACGCTCCTGCTGAGTGCCCCCAGAGCAAGCAGTTTGCTATGGGGGTACCCAAGCAAGCTCGCTCCCAAGCTGCTGCTCTGCATGTTCATTTACACTCAGAGCCGCGGCTCGGCCCTTTCCCTCTCTCTCCTTATTGGCTCACTGGCTGTGACTGACTGTCTCAGCAAATGAGGAGGGAGAGTCCCCGGGAAACGGAGGCTCTCGTGAACATCACTGGATCACGATGGGGCTCTGGTAACTATTGGGGGGCTGCTGCACAAAGAAAGTTTTATACCATCGTGCACAGGATATAAAAAAAAAAAAAAAAAGCTTGAGCCTTTAGAAGCACTTTAAATCATGTGTTAGCCCATATAATTCTGCTGTCCATTCAATTCGGATTTCCACATTGCCATAGGAGGTTTTACCAGCATGGAATAACCAAAACTGAGGCAAGAAAATTTTTTGGGGCTGACAGCCTTTAATTATCTAATGAAGCAAGAGTTCCTATGTAACAGTTCAATACCTGAAGTAGAAGGAAGCCACCACCAACTGCCGTTGCAGCAAGCTTTCCAACTTTCTGGAACAAGAAGCCCGCACACCTACAGAAGAAAACCAATGATTATTTCCTAATGTATTCATGATCCAAGAAAATAACATCCTAATTATTAAACACTGTTGAATAAACCATATGCTTTTTTCTGTGTCCATAGGTAGCTAGGGCTTTCAGTATGAAAAATTAAATGTTATATTTGCAAAACAGACAATCACCATAAGACCTACTGCTTGACACCCTTTCTCTGCATCTTGGTGGTTGCTGAGGAATAGTATCCACAAACTGGTATTTGACATCAGCTCAAGCCACTTCCAAGATCGTTCTGAATTTATGATAGGTGCATTTGACCTGCAGTTGTCCACCTTATGACCTGTTTCAAGATGTTTTTGCATTCCTAGACTATGAAAGGCGATTTTATATCTCTTCCAACGAGCGGTCCATCTATGCACAACATGTGGATACCCTCTGAAGTGACAACGGAGGCTGAACTGAGTGGAGGACTGCGGTCTGGAGCCCATCTGTGACGGAATACCTAGGGGAACCATCCAGTATCCATACATGCCTATTACCCCTGCAGGGGTATGAGGAGTCGGTGAGTGGGGACCTATAGGGGGAGCACCAAAGTCACCAGACCACCTTTGAGCACAAAAGTCACCAGACTGTTTTGCATTTTTTGCCATCGGATAGTTATGTTTTTTTTCACTTGGATCATCTTTATATACATTTTTCTCTGGTTCACCATTTTTGTTTGTTTTTGGACTTGATACTGTCTTTAATACAGGGGATACTGCTGTTTTTTGATGCATTTGATTTTTATTGGACTTTGTGATTAGTCTTCATAGAGGTACATACAGTATTTGTCTATGCTTGATGATAAGTTTACATAGATGCACATACAATTTTCTTCACGTGATTATAAATTAAGGTGACACATATATGATTCAATATATATATATATATATATATATATATATATATATATATATATATATATATATATATATATATATATATATATATATATATACACATATACACACACACACCTTTATGGCTACTTTCAGTCACACAATTCGTTGTGACTAGGTATATAGTACAACACACTTTCGCATGGTTTAAAGGGGGCAATTTTAAGTGGATAATTTATTTACTTATTTTATTTGTTATATTTTACCTTTATTCACAGAGTGTTAGGGGTTTATGGTATTTTTTGTTTAGGGTGCCTAAACTTAACATTTCCCCCTTATGAGGGAACGCCACTTACCCCACCTTTTGTATTCATTCCTAGACTTGTATTGGGAGAGAAGCAGCTCTAAGGCAAACAAATACCCTGAATGGCCGAATGAAGAAAATAAGTTATTTCGTCTTCTAATCCATTCTTTTTTATATAAAAACGTATATACCTTAAAACTTTTTGATAACCAATTGGACAGTAAAAATTCAGGGCAAAATGATATTAACCATACATAAGTATTATGTGGCTGTTCAAGTTTTATAAGTTGAATATGTCATTTATTTTATTTAAATATAATCAGCTTGGTATAGAGTTTGCGCTGCACTTTAAAATATAAAGGGAGACAATACAGCAACAATACATTTCAATACAAGAGGGTTAGGAGGGCCCTGCTCCTGCAAGCTTACAATCTATTAGGGAAGGGCTGGTGGAACAAAAGATAACTGACGGATGAACTGATGGGAGAAAGAGAAGATTTGGTTATTAGATGAAGGCAGGATAGGCCTCCCTGAAGAGATTAATTTTCAGGGATCGCCTAATGGACAGAGTAGGAGATAGCCGGAGAGATTGGGGTAGGGAGTTTCAGAGGATGCGAGAGGCTTTGGGGAAGTCCTGGAGATAAGCATGGGAGGAGGAGACAAGGGAGCAAGAGAGCAGGAGACAAGTTTGGTGATGCAGCTCGTGCAGAGTTGTAAATGACTTTATATGTTATTGTTAATGTTTTAAATTTTATTCACTGTGTAATAGTAAGCCAGTGAAAAGATTAGCAGAGAGGGGTGGCAGACACTGAACAGTTGGCAAGGTGGATGAGTCTGGCATTCTATCATGATAGAATGAAGAGGGGATAGCCTGCGAAGAGGTAGGCCAATGAGGAGGGAGTTACCATAGTCAAGGCAAGAGATAACAAGTAAATAAGTTGCTTAGTAGCTCCCTGGCATGAAAGGAGGGACTGACGTTTGTATTATTGATTTTGGTGGAGAAATCAGGAGAGGGGGCATGGGAGGAGGGAATATTATGAGCTAAATTTTAGAAAGATTGAGTTTGAGGAAGTGGTATGACATCCATGCTGATATGTCAGTTAGTAATACGAGAGGAGACTAAAAGAGTGAGGTGAGGAGTACAGATAGATTTGAGTGTCATCAACATAGATATGGTACTGGAAGCCATGGGAGTCTACCAAGTGACCAAGGGAGGAGTCAGAGGACAGAACCTTGGAAGGACCCCTAAAGAAATAAGAAGTGGAGAGGAGGAGACAGCGTTATAGGTAACATTGAAGGTGCGCTTTGATCGGCAGGAGGAGAACCAGGAGAGAGCAGAGCTTTGCAGGCCAAGAGTGGAGTTTTTTTCAGGAGGAGGGGATGGTCAACAGTATCAAAAGCTGCAGAGAGGTCTAGTAGTATGAGTATGGAGTAGTGGCCATTGGTTTTAGCAGTTAATAAATCATTAGCGAGTTTTAGTACTGCAGTTTCAGTGGAATGTAGTAAGCAAAAGCCAGACTGTAAGGGGTCAAAAAGGTTGTCAGTGAAGTAGGAACTCAGACAGTTGTAGACTAAAGGTTCTAAAAGTTTAGAGGTAAACCAGAGCAAGGAGATGGGTCTTAAGTTGCTTTTTAAGTATAAGGGGTGAGCAGCGCATGTTTCTGAGGAGAGGGGGAAGGTGCCAGTAGAGAGGGGGAGATTGAAGATGTGACTTAGGGAGCATAGGATAGAAGAAGAAGGTGACCGTAGTAGTTGTGAGGGAACAGGTCCAGCAGACAGGTGGTAAGGCAGGATTCTGAGAAAACTTTAGCAACCTCTTTAGTAGTAGCAAGGTCAAAAGAGGATAGTGTTGAGGGTGGTGTTGTACAGGGTATGTTAGGTGGGATAGATATCTGTGCAGTGGAGATGCCTCCACAAATTGCATCAATCTTGTTTTTGAACCAATTTTCAATCTCGTGAGGGGTAAATAAGTTACTGGGTGGAGTTGATGGTGGAGAAAGTAGAGAGTGTTAAAAGCAGAGAAGAGACAAAGAGAAAAGATGACAGTGTTAATGAGAGTGACAAAGTAGGCTTGTTTGGCAGCATGGAGGGAGGAATTGTATTTTAAGAAGGCAGGTTTATATAGGGTGAATGCCTGCTGGGATTTGGTTTTATGCTACATTCGCTCCAGTGCGTGGCCGTGTCTTTTAAGATTTCTGGTGTCGTCAGTCTGCCAAGGTTGTAATGGTCGGGGTGCGATACTTTGTGTAGTGAGAGGAGTGAGTCCAGTGTGGATGAGAGCAAACTGTTGTAAACAGAAGTGGCAAGGTCAGGGCAGGACGGGGGGGGGGGGGGTATTTTGTCATACAGGTGGTTAGTTGCAGAGTAGAAAAGAGGGTTTAAGTGGCAAAGGTTTCTACGAGTAATTGTTTGGAGAGATAGGTGGTTGAAGACAAGGACACTGTGAAAGTGATGAGGTTGTGATCAGAGAGAGGAAAGGAGGTGTTGGTGAGGTTGTACGGAGTGCAAAGATGGAAGAAAACAAGGTCAAAAGGTATTAACATCAGAGTGAGTAGAGGACTTTGTCCACTGTGTTAGGTTGTATAAAAGTTTTCCCATAAAAGCAACAGTTTGAATTATTAAATAAAATCAGTGTCACCTTACCAGCCTGTTACTCCACCCATTACAATCTGAGTAGCTACAGAATACTTTTCTGTAAGGGGCCCAGAGTTTCGTCCAAAGACTCGACTCCACCAATGGTGTCGTCTAGCATAATCCGTGAGGTCCAATACTTCATAAGATTCATCATCGCTGCTCGGTTCTTTAAAAAGACAGCAAACATTAAATCATAATAATACATTTAAAAAAAAAAAATTATATATATATATATATATATATATATATATATAATCACTGGTTTAGTGCATTACCGCAAAATGCCATTTCTCTAAACTCTAAGGCAGAGAGTATACCCCTTGAAATGCGTAAGTCCTTGCATTGTGCAGCACAGTGTTCCATAGATCTTCCTTTTTGGTATTCAGTCCTTCCAGTATTCAAAGCCTGTGTGAGTATTTATGTTATATATATATATAATAGTTTTTTGGTAATGCCCTAGGCTGCTGCAGGGTTTCCTGTTTAGAATTAAAAATCACCCCAATCTGAAGGGGGCGACAAACACATGAGCTGTTCCTGGGCTTTATTGATCAACAAGGCTTTTAAATATATCCCCCGTCTGTCGGGCTGTCCAAACCAGATCTTCCATACGATTCAACTCCTCTACCCTTTTAAGCCACATTCCTACAGATGGAGGTTGTGTCTGCTTCCAGGTAAGTGAAATACAAGATTTAGCTGCATTCAATAGGTGGCATATAATAGATTTCTTGTACAACCTAACCGGACTGGGTCTTTAGGTATCTCTCGGTCCCTAAATTTTTGAATGAGTCTCTGGAGTCTGGACCTCTCCCCAGAAGCCCTCTATTCTGGAGCAAGTTCAGAAGATGTGCAGTAATGTCCCACATTCCTCCCCACAACGCTAACAGCTTTTAGGTATATCCGGATAGCATCTATAAGGGAAAGCCGGCGTATGGTACCACCAATCTTAACCACTTAATGACCACGCTATAGCCGAATGACGGCCACAGAGCGGCTCGATAACTCTGGGGAGGGTGTACATTGACGTCCTCCCAGAATCGGGCACGCACCCGAGAATATCCGTGACCCCCAGGTGGAGGACGCGGCGCATCATGGATCATGGCAAATGGCCGCTGACAGCAGCCATTTAACACGTGATCGCTCTGTCAAATGACGGAGCGATCACTTGTAAACAAACCGGCGTCATGTCTGGTTCCTCTCTCCTCTCTGTACTGATTGGTACAGTGTGAGCGGAGAGGGAAGAGATCAGGTGCTGCAGCGCTGTGGGCTGGATGTGTAGTGCCCACAGCGCTGATTTGTGCCCACTCCAGCCATCCATCAATACTCAGCAATACTCATCGATCCATCCAACCATGCTCAGCCATCCCATACATACTCAGCCATACCCATTCATGCTCAGTCATGCCACGTCAGTTCTCATCCATGCCACTAGAGTGCCTCACAAGTGTAATAGGTAGTCAAATTAGATTTGACATTTATGCCCCTAGAACACCTGATGGTGCTCCCTGCATGTTGGGTCTCTCTATGTGGCCAGGCTGTGTAAAAGTCTCACACATGTGGTATCGCCGTACTCAGGAGAATTTATTTTGGGGTGTAATTGTAAGCTCTATTTGTGTGAAAAAAAGGACAAAAACTTCATATAGGTACAGTGTTGCATGACTGAGTAATTGTCATTAAAAATGTGATAGCACCGAAAGCTGAAAATTGGTCTGGTTAGGAAGGGGGTTTAAGTGCCCAGTGGGTAAGTGGTTGAAGTTTGTTTCCTGCATTTTTATGCAAATTGAGGATTCGAATATATTATGTATTATATTGGTACACTGCTCCTCCGAGAAAGACTCGATCCAAATCTATCTCCCAAAGAATGGTAGTTGAAAATCCTCTGGAGGCGCAGCCAGCAAAGCATACATCTTTGAAAGAGTTTGAGGAAGTGAACAATTCCCATTACAATATTCCTCAAATGGTGTTAAATTACGCACATAACTACTTAGAGAAGTTAAGGTGTTAAGAAAATGTCTCAGCTGCACCTCCCACCAGAAATCCAATCGATATAGTGTGGATCCCGATATCAACTGTAGCGTGGGCAATGATCCCAGTGTCACAAAGTGGGAGGCCTGAAAGAACCCCGGGTCCATCAAATCCCCAAAACTTCCCTTCCTCAAACCTGGCTCAAATTGTGGGTTCCCTAAAATGGGGAATAACGGGGAGTCTATTAATGATAATTTACCTTTAGAAATAAGCCCAAAACACATACGTAAAGTGGGTCCTATTAGTGGGTGTGTCTTAGTATTGTACGTGAGATTACTAAGCCTACTGATCTCACAGGTTTGTAAACATATCGGAATACCTCTTTGAAAAATTAACATCAAAACAGTCTGATGGATTTCAAATTTCTCAATTTCACTATATAAGCAGAGTTTTCTGTTAAAAATAAGTGTGAAATGCAAGACTCTGGTGGGTTTAACAAGATGTCCGCATGCTACCTTTTCACTGTATCTTTACTGTGGACGAGTGTGGGGTGTAACAAGATGGCGGCGACAGAATGTCACTTCCATTACAAAATCTGACGGGTCGCCTAATCTTACGAAACACCAGCTAATAAGGAACCATCCTGTGTGTGCGTCCATTCAAGCACACAGCACTCGGCTCCTCATGCCCCCCCTCGCAGCTTTGCAAGTCGTGAGCCCAAGGTAGTGGAAGAATACTTGTGGGCCTGGGAAATGGAACTTGACACAAAAGAACTGAAACCTGACATAAAGAAACATCTGTGCCAGAATAAGGTGTCAACCTCTGCCACTGACCCTTCTTTTTTCAATAGATGGGGTAAATGAGTACTTATAAATCCTACTGCTTTTTTTCAAAATGTTGTCCAACGAAGAGCTGAAAAGATGTTCTTCCGCAAAAAGTAGTTAATTTAAATGCTTCTTGCGCCGTTGTTCCATCAACATTTAAGCCAGATCACTCTGCAAATCTAAAGCGAAGAAAGGGATGCCCAAGACAGTACACATCTAGCATCCAGCACATAAAATGTGACACAACTGTCAGCAGTCAGCTAAAGAAGTGAAAAAAAGAATGATGGGCAAGTAAGGCTGAAATGGCAATCCCACCAAAAAAGTAGATGCATCCAAATTCTTGTCAGTCAGTCAGGTCTAAACTGAATGGGTTAACTGCTCAGTCTAGGGTGAGGAGAGCGGAGATATACTTGCCTAATCCACCGATCCTTCAAGCACAAGACCGTTCCCTGCCACTCCTGCACCCCCCATCCTGCATGCTAGCAGTCTTGTGCATAGACCGCCTCTGACGTCATCATGCCCATAGACTGGCACTGGATGTAAGGACCGCAGGAACAGTCCACCGCTGGATGCGGGGGAGCGATGTTTTCCAAAGGAACGAAAGATTGGGGAAATATAGCTTTTCCTTGTGCCCCTAGACAAAACAAGTAGTTAGCCCATGCAGTGCAAGCACAGCCCCGCTGCATGGGAAAATAAACATTTTGCCTGGAGTTCTTCTTTAAAGGATGGGTCAGAGCTCTGATAATGTGAGACTCAAAAGAGCCATCTAATGGAAGAATACTCCACTTTGTGACAAAATCTTCCGCAAAAGGGATCACGCACCTACAATCATCTAGGGGCAAATAATTGAGTGTCTATCAATTTGAATAGAAAATTCTATTCAAGTATGTAATCTTAAAAGCGGTATTAAACATAAAACCAAAAATGTATTATAGTGCAGCTTACCGATCATTAGATGTGGTGGCTGCAGCCGTTTTCAGTCATGGATGACAGTCATGGCTCTGTGCTCCGAGTGGACTGAGAACTGAGCAATCACCTGATCGCTCCGTTCTCGGAGTTTGAGCTGGTGAAGGAAAGCTGCAGCAATGAATTAAAAATTTTTTTAACCACTTAAGGACCAGCCTCGTTTTGGATTTTAGTTGTTTACATGTTAAAAACTGTTTTTTTTGCTAGAAAATAACTTAGAACCCCCAAACATTATATATTGTTTTTTTTTTTCTAACACCCTAGAGAAGAAAATGGCGGTCGTTGCAATACTTTTTTCGCACCGTATTTGCGCAGCGGTCTTCTAAGCGCACTTTTTTTGGAAAAAATTCACTTTTTTGAATAAAAAAAAAAATAAGACAACAGTAAAGTTAGCCCAATTTTTTTTAGATTGTGAAAGATAATGTTACGCCAAGTAAGTTGATACCCAACATGTCACGCTTCAAAATTGCGCCCGCTCGTGGAATGGCGTCAAACTTTTACCCCTAAAAATCTCCATAGGCAACGTTTAAAAAATTCTGCAGGTTGCATGTTTTGCGTTACAGAGGAGGTCTAGGGCTAGAATTATTGCTCTCGCTCTACCGGTCGCGGCAATACATCACATGTGTGGTTTGACCATCGTTTTCATATGCGGGCGCTACTCACGTATGAGTTCGCTTCTTGCTACTCACGTATGAGTTCGCTTCTGCTCGTCGGGACAGGGCGCTTTAAAAAAAAAATTTTTTTTCTTATTTATTTATTTTAATTATATTTTCACTGTTTAAAAAAAAAAAAAAAAAAATTGGATCACTTTTATTCCTATTACAAGGAATTAGAGGTCGACCGATATGGGTTTTTCTCTGGCCGATGCCGATATTTAGAAATCGTGGTGGCCGATGGCCGATAAGTGATGCCGATTTTTTTTGGGCCGATATATTTGGCCGATTTTTTTTTTTTCTTTTTTCCCTTCATCTCATAAAATCTAACAGTTAGACCCCTTTCACACTGGGGCATTTTTCAGGCGCTTTTGGGCTAAAAATAGCGCCTGTAAAGTGCCTGTAAAACGGCTCCCCTGCAGTCTCAGTGTGATATCCCGAGTGCTTTCACACTGAGGCGATGCGCTGGCAGGATGTAAAAAAAAAGTCCTGCAAATGGCATCTTTGGAGCGGTGTATACCACTCCTCCACCACTCCTGCCCATTGAAATGAATGCGCACCGCTGCCGAAGCGCCTGCAAAGCGTTTTGGCAGCGGCGCTTCAGGGGCGCATTTAACCCCTTCCTCGGCCGCTAGCTGGGTTATAAGCGCCCCGCTAGCAGCCGAATAGCGCCTCTAAAATGACGGTAAAGCGCCGCTAAAACTAGCAGCGTTTTACCATCAACGCATGCCCGCTCCAGTGTGAGAGCAACCTTAAGTAATACAGAAATTTTTTTTCATTTAAACATTAAACAAAACAAACCTCCAATGAGTTCACTTGTATGTATAATTTAGAAAAAAAAAAAAAACAAACAAAAAAAAAAAACTATCTTAAATATTAAATACACAAAAACAGGTAATCAAAAAACTTTTGGACGAAAAAAAAATGGGCTAACTTTACTGCTTAGGTTTTTTTTAATTCATTACTGTATTTTTTTTTTTTTTAATTGCGTTTGAAAGACCGCTGCGCAAATACCGTGTGACATAAAATATTGCAACAATCACCATTTTATTCCCTAGGGTCTCTGCTAAAAAAATATATATAATGTTTGGGGGTTCTAAGTGATTTTCTAGCAGAAAATACAGGATTTTTACTTGTAAGCAACAAGTGTCAGAAAAGATTTAGTCTTTAAATGGTTAAACTGAGAACTTCTACACAGGGAGTTCAGTCTATTGATAAAAAGAACCAAAAGATACAATGTATCTTCTTATCAGACTTGGCAGGCTGCCCAGAGGGGGAGAGAATCTTCTCCACAGATAACGTCAGGAAACTTGCATTAACTTCTATTACAGAAGTCATTTGCAAGTCACGGCCTTTTTTTATCAGCACAATCCGCCGATGCCGATTAAAATATCGGCCGATATATCGGTCGACCTCTACAAGGAATGTAAACATCCCTTGTAATAGAAAAAAGTATGACAGGACCTCCTAAATATGAGATCTGGGGTCAAAAAGTCCTGATCTCATATTTACACTAAAATGCAAAAAAAAAAAAAAATTTGCCTTTAGGCTGGATTCACACCTATGCAGTTTTTGTGCTTTTGCATTTTGCAGATTTGCTCTACAGTCCATTTAACATGGTTTCCTATGGAACACTTTCTGTAGTACAAATCTGCAAAATACAAAAAGCACTAAAAATGCATAGGTGTGCATCCAGCCTTAAGACATATGGACGGAGCTGACTTTATGACATCGCTTCCACCGTCCTATGGTATGGAGAGGGGTGGGCGCCATCTTAGCGAGGAAATGACAGGTCTCGATCTCCTCGGCTGCTACCGACGGCTCCGGTAAGCAGCGGAGGGCACGGGAGAGCGGCGGGAGGGGGGTGCCGCTGATACTGCAGAGACCACCACTATCAGAAAAACGACCGGCTCCTGTAAAGATGGATACCTCGATTGTGGTAGCAGCTGCTGCCGTTACCGAGATATCCCTCTTCAAAGTGCCAACGTATGTTTACAGGAGCCAGTCGGTAAGTGGTTAAAACGCAAACCTCTCCTTTAACCTCATCAGGTCTGCTACAGCACCTGTGCTCCAAATCACATTATATTTTACACACACGTGATCTGAGACTGGGTAGGGGGCACACGTTTGCCATGTCACTTCCGCTGCAATTTCACAGAGGATGCCGATCAGTGGATGCACAGTACCCAATGTCCTCCGGCACCCGCCAATCATTAGACTGAACTGTGCTCTGTCTATGTGAATGAGGCAGATTGCCGTTCTGATGGGAGGGAAGGGATGGAACTTGTGTACCTGCAAAGCAGGGAATAAATTCCATCTTTTCCCCTAGTAAACACCTCACACAATATAGTAAAAAAAACTCTGGCTAGGCACACAGTTAACCCCTAATGTTAACCCCTTCCCAGCCAGTGTCATTAGTACAGTGACAGTGCATATTTTTTAGCATTGATCACTGCATTTGTGTTACTGGTCCCCAAAAAGTGCCAAAAGTGTCAGTAAAGCCCTGTACAAAACGGGCAGAATGTTGGGAGACATTTGCCGATAAAAAAAAAAAAAAAACCGCCGACATTCTGCCCGTGTGTATGTCAGTCTGTCTGTCAGAAGTGCATGCTGGAAAACCAGCAGCTGACTGACTCCTGATCAGCACACTCAGTCAATGGCAGAGAGCGCTGATTGGAGTGTTCTGGTCGGGGGGTGGTGGTACCCCTGTAAGAACGCAACAGCTTAGCGGGGGGGGATATAGAGCCATAAACCCTTGGGGTTGCACAGATCGCCACCATTACTAGTAAAAAGGAAAGTGGAAAAAAAGGTTTAAAAAAGCGCCACTGTCCCCGTGTGCATAAGCGAATGCATATGTAGGTCGCACCCACATATGTAAAACGTTCAAACCACACGTGAGGTATCGCCGCAAACAAAGAGAGAGCAACAATTCTAGTGCCAGACTAACGATGAGCTCCGACGTGTTCGCAAGCTGCACATGCAGAGCCCGCCAGGAAGTCGGCACTGAGCCACGCTAATCACAAGCAGTGAGATATTTCCCGATGTGCGGCTGCAGGGCTCGGGAAATGTCTCACTGCCTGAGATTAGCACAATGCCGACTTCCTGGTGGGCTGGTGCATTTGAAAAATGACTGCGCAAATACTGTGCGAGATAAAAAGTTGCAACGACTGCCATTTTATTCCCTAAGGTCTTTGCAAAAAACAAAAAAAACAAAAAAAAAACAAAAAAAAACAAAAAAAAAAAAACCACACACAACAATATATATGTTTTTGTTTTTTTTTTGGGATCCTGAGTAATTTTCTAGCAAAAAAAAAAAAAAAGCTGATTTTTCCATGTAGGAGCGAAGTGTCAGAATTTGGCCCGGATAGGAAGTGGTTGAGTAATATCCACTGATATCCTATAACACTTCCTTCACTTCCAGTCTAGGAGTCACAGAGCTCGGTAGAAGAATTCCTCAGGAATAGAAGGTTTTCTAATCACAGACTTCCTGCTCAGGTCCTAGAATTTCAAACTCAGGAAGGTATGAAGTCCACTAAGATATTAGGTGTTACTCGGGGATTTTCCTCTCACTATAACCTTTGGTATAATATATATCCTGAACCGATAGCGTCCCCCCCTATCCAGTCCGCTGTAACAATTTGGGACATTCACCAAACACACACATACTGCTCTATACACCCCGCTCCCGCCACATACACACTCCAGATCCCAATGACCCCTTGTCTCCTACCTCTCCTGGCAGCCATGACTTCCCTGGAATATTTTGGTGGGTGATGCAATCACGTACAGCACGCATTGGAGTCGGCGACGTCACAAGAGGGATAATCTGGCTACAGAGTGGAGCTCCGCTGATAACAGGAAGCATGTGGCCTCCACTCCACTTTTTTTTTTTTACTGAACTTTATTGTGAATGCCTGCAGCTGGGGAGCTCCACTGTTACAGGAAACATGTGTCCTCCACCTTTTTTAATATGAACTTTAATATAACAAACAACAAATAGACAATACTACAGGAAGTGGAGGGCACATGTTTCCTGTGCATGAATTCTGTGCAGAGTGGAGTTCCAGTGACTGCAGTGGATACTGAGCCATTCTGTTCTTATTTATTGAGCCTGGGATTTACAGAAATACAAGATATTTTTGGTAGGTTTTGTACTTTCTGTTAAAGTGCTCTGCTTAAGTTAACTTTGTAAACTGGATTCGTTTGTAAAAGCAATTGTTTAATTTAACCACTTCAATACCAGGCACTTAGACACCTTCCCGCCCAGCCCAATTTTCAGCTTTCAGCGCTGTCGCAATTTGAATGACAATTGCGCGGTCATGCTACACTGTACCCAAACAAATTTTTTATCATTTTGTTCCCACAAATAGAGCTTTCTTTTGGTGGTATTTGATCACCCTTGCGGTTTTTATTTTTTGCGCAACAAATAAAAAAAGACCGAAAATTTTGAAAAAAAACAAGTTTTTCTTTGTTTCTGTTAAAACTTTTTGTAAATAAGTACGTTTTTTTCTTCAATGACGGGCACTGATATGGCTGCACTGACGGGCACTGATATGGCGGCACTGATGGGCACCGATGAGGTGGCACCGATGAGGTGGCACTGATGAGGTGGCACTGACGGGCACTGATGATGGGCACTGATAGGCGGCACTGATGGGCACTGATGGGCACTGATAGGCGGCACTGATGGGCACTGATGGGCACTGATAGGTGGCACTGATGGGCACTGATAGGTGGCACTGGTATGCGGCACTGATGGGCACTCATAGGTGGCACGGATGGGCACTAATAGGCGGCACTGATGGGCACTCATAGGTGGCATTGATGGGCACTTGTAGGTGGCATTGATGGTTACTTATGGGTGGCACTGATAGTTGGCACAGATGGGCACGGATGGGCACTGATAGATGGGCACTGATGGGCATGGATGGGCACTGACAGGTGGCATGAATGGACACTGATGGGTGGCACTGGTGGCATTACTTGTTTGCAGTGATGCCCCTAAGGGTGGCATTGCTGGGCATCACTGCAACATAATTGTGCCAATCAGTGCCCATTTGTGGGCACTGATTGGCACAGATTTGGCACACTGGGCACATGTGGATGGCCATGGGGTACATACCTGGCCATCCACATGTTGCCCCTTCCCTGGTGGTCCTAGTGGTGATCCCTGGTGGTCCAGTGTGGTGATCTGCGGGGGGGCTGCGCTGATAAACAATCAGCGCAGACCCCCCCTGCCAGGAGAGCCGCCGATCGGCTCTCCTCTACTTGCGTCTGTCAGACGCGAGTGAGGAAGAGCCGATCAACGGCTCTTCCTATTGACAGCGTGATCAGCCGTGATTGGACACGGCTGATCACGTGGTAAAGAGCCTCCGCCGGAGGCTTTTTACCAAGATCAGTGTAGCGGTGTGTCAGACTGACACACCGCTCCACCGATCGCCGCGATGCGCGCCCCCGGGGGCGCGCTGCGGCATGTTATCCTGCTGGACGTCATATGACGCCCAGTCAGGATAACACAACCACTTCCCGGACGTCAATCCGCCATAGGGCGGGCGGGAAGTGGTTAAGGACTGAGCCTCTTTTTGATACTTCTTGTTTACAAGTTAAAATAATTTTTTTTTTTGCTAGAAAATTATTTAGAACCCCCCCAAACATATTTTATATATATATATATATATATATATATATATATATATATATATATATATAATATTTATTTTTTCAGACACCCTAATAAAATGGCAGTCGTTGCAATACTTTATATCATACCGTATTTGCAAAGCAGTCTTACAAGCGCAATTTGGGAAAAGTTTTTTTGACTTAAATAAATAAAACAGAAAAGTTAGCCCAATTTTTTTTTATATATATATATTGTGAAAGATAATGTTACGCCGAGTAAATTGATACCCAATATGTCACGCTTCAAAATTGCGCCTGGAATGGCGACAAACTTTGATAGATCGCAGTCCCACTATAAGTCGTTTATCCACACCATTTGTAGTATAAAACAAAACAAAAAAATTAAAATTCCAGTACATAGCCTATAGTTTGTAAGCGCTATAACTTTCAAACAAACCATCAATATACACTTATTGGGATTTTTAGGATTTTTTTTTATACAGTGCTCCCAAAACACCCCTGCACATGAAATGAACGGGCAGCGCTTCCAAAGCGCCTGAAAAGCACTTCGGTAGCGCCGCAACATGGGTGTTTTTAATCCCTTCTTTGGGGTCAAAAGCGCCCTTAAAACGAGCGGCGCTTTAGCGCTAATGCGGCCCTTTAGGCGCGTCAAGCGCTTGGGCATTAATCCATTTTATCGGCCAGAATAATAATTTATTGTGGCCACTGAAATGAATTAACATTCATTAACAAGTGGTAAATATTAGTGGTGCACCGAAATGAGAATTCTGGAATGAAAATTCAGGATGTACTTCGCTGCAAACTGAAATGGATAGTTTAAAAAAAATATATAATATATATATATAATATATATATATTAATGCAGAAACACTGCATTCTGGTTTGAACATGACACATAGAAGTTTTCTATGTTTCATTGCAGTTACCTGTGTTTATGCATGGGGAAAAACACAAGTAACTTGCACATAGTCTTGACGAGCCCTAAAGAGGAACTAAAACCATCGATTTGCCAGTTTCAACAAACAGTTACATTCAAGGCATGCCATGAGTGATAATAGTCACAGGTGCTTGTACTCTCAACCAAACTGCCAGGCCATCTAATGGCTGGTGTGTCATAACTGACATGATCAGCACCATGGCAACTGCACATCAAGTAGAGGTCAAGACAGCAGCTTAAAGTGGAACTTTAGGGCAAAAATAAAGATGGGCAAAAAACAGGAATTTTAATGCAGAAGAGAAATGCTTTGTCTCTTCTTCATTAAAGCTACTTACCGCCCTTGCACGCGCATAGAGCCCACATCATTCCCGCCCAGCCAATGAAAGTGGCCGGCAATCGAGACCCGGAAGTTGTACGCCCGAAGATGTCAGCGGCCTGGCGGGGAACTCGGGGACGACGCATCGCTGGGGCAAAGAGGAGTATAGTTCTGCTTTATAGGATAAGTTCACCTTTGGGAGCCTATTACACCAATATTTAGGGTGTAACATGCTTCCCCGCATCCCTCCAATCCTCCTGTGATTTCACCATTTAAAAACTGCGGGGCTCCACCCACACAGCTGCATCGTTCATTCACAGAGTTCTGTGAATGATTGAACTACAGCTACCACAATGACAGAGGGCTTGCAGTTCTCAAGGAACTGCGAGGGTGCTGATGAGCGCTCTCATAGTTCATTGATCCCCCTGCTCTTCAGTAACTGTCTGCTCATACAGGAGGTATGGGTGGACAGCTATACTGAGAGTCTGCAGGACTAATTTCTCGCCTGAAATCAAGGCATGCAAAACAAGATAAGCACATGGCCCTCCTACACCTAGTATGAGCTCAAACACCACAGCAGGAGAAATAATAACATTTGAATCATCCCTGAGGCCACCGTTGATTCCAATCTAAAATTTACAGTCATGATAATCCTTAATATGCCGCTCAACAAACTACTTTTCTATTGATTTGAGATAGGCAGAGTATACAGCGTCAACTTTCCTGGGAGTTCAGACAGATCGTAACCCAGGGATGTACTATGCTGCATCCATTTCTTTACACTCAACAAGATCATGTGCAAAACATGGAACTGTGGCACTTTTCAGTTTGATGAAGTAGAAAGCCCGCTACTCCCAGATCCATCACACAGAACCCCACTAATGCTGAGTCAGCTAAAACTCCTGGACAGAATCCAGCAGTCGCATGGCAATTACACCTGGAGTTACCCCTTTAACCAACAGGTTCATCTGAATGGCAAGAGATTCATCTTGCAACACCTAGGACAACTCCCTGGGTTGTTTCAGTTCCTCTCCACAAAACCTTTTGATCTCCCAGACTAGACGACTGCAGAACAACCCTTCTCCACAAGACCTTTAGAACAGCACAGACACAGGAGTCCCACGGGCTGCATAACACCTAGGAGCAGAGCTCCTGACCTGGTGATCAATGAAGCTTAATGCTTCTTGTGATAATGACTCTTCCCAGAGTTGAAATTATCAATTGGCAGGATACTAACCGGAACAGAGGTCCGCATGTGCCAATACACAGCCTGAGAACTTCTGCATGTGTGCGTTGCTTGACCGTCTGCACACATTTGCAAATATCCCATCCCAGAACTGACCGGGGTATCTGAGACTTCTGTCTGCTGCTGCCTGGATGCAAATCAACTCCACGGCAACTCTTGCTTAACTGCTCTGAACATGATGACACCCCCTTTAAGAGACCCCAACTGTACTAGTGCATGCAATGTACTGTACTCCTCCCTAAGGTCTCACCCAGCAGTCAAATTGTTTATTTTCCCTTTCTTGTTGTTTATATGGTTGCCTATGTCCTTATGCTTTATTATATTGTGTTGAACATTTACTTGGCCTGATGTGTAGGACCAAATTAGCTATACCATAATAATGTGGTTTCAAACGTAATTTTAAGTATTTTTAATATGCAGCTGTTGCTACAATGCTTGGTAATTCAACATCACCTTTTACTAAAGGTGAACGTGTAGAGCTTGTTTCTTTTTTTCAATTGATTGTAAAGTCTTGTTTAAAAATAAAAAATAACAAACATGTTGTACTTACCACCTCTGTGCAGTTGGTTTTGCACAGAGCAGCCCGAATCCTCCTCTTCTCGGATCTCTCTTTGCTGCTCCTGGCCCCTTACTCCTATCGAGTGCCCCCTCAGCAAGCAGCATTCTATGAGGGTACCTAAGCCGAGTCAGAGCTCCGTTTATCTATTCAGACATGGAGGCCTGGCCCGCCCCCTTTCTCCTCCGATTGGCTGACTGACTTTGATTGACAGCCATGGGAGCCAATAGCGCCATGCTGTGTCTCAGCCAATCAGGAGTGTCCCGGACGGCTTAGACATTTGTGAACATCACTGGAGAGAGAGAAGGAGCTCAGGTAAGTAATTAGAGGGGTGCTGGGGAGGCTACTACACACAAAAGGTTTTTTTTTATCTTAATGCTTAGAATGCATTAAGATAAAAAAACCTTCTGCCTTTACAACGCCTTTAAGTTTTTCGGAATACATATTTTTAGTCTAACTAAAGACCACATTTTTTTTTTTTCGTTTTGGATAGAGTTCAGAGGGATTAGAACATCTGTCAGTTTTTATTGCTGTCTGTGCCCCCATTAGGGGAGAGTCACCCTCTCTATTTTCCTATTTACCATTTTTATTAACCACTTGCCACCCAGGCCAATTCTGACATTTCTCTCCTACATGTAAAAATCATCATTTTTTTTTTTTGCTAGAAATTTACAAAGAACACCTAAACATTATATATATGTTTTTTTTAGCAAAAACCCTAGAGAATACAATGGCGGTCGTTGCAACTTTTTATCTCGCATGGTATTTGCGCAGCATTTTTTCAAACACTTTTTTTGGGGGAAAAAAAAAACGTTTAGTGCTTTAAAAAAAACAAAAAAAAACGAAAAAAACAGTAAAGTTAGCCTGATTAGTTTGCATAATGTGAAAGATGAAGTTATGCTAAGTAAATAGATACCCAACATGTTATGCTTCAAAATTGCACACGCTCGTGGAATGGCGCCAAACATCTGTACTTAAAAATCCCCAATAGGCGATGATTTAAAATTTTTTACTGGTTACATGTTTTTAGTTACAGAGTAGGTCTAGGGCTAGAATTATTGCTCTCGCTCTAAGTGTTTTGATGTATTCCATCTTAGTTTGGTACCCCAATTGTTCAGTGAGGGATAAGACCGCTCTCCAGAAAATAATGTCCCACCCTGGTCACCATTTATTTGAATTATTGCCTTCTTTCCAAGGGCTGTAAATGTATTAAATCCGAAGATGATTTTTTTTTGTCATTTTGGATAGAGCAAGGGAGGGTAGTAACCCCTGTCAGATTTATTTTTACCATTTGTGTCCCATTGGGGAGATTTTTCCCTCTATTACTGTTCTGGGAACAACCCAAAATTTGTGATTTTCTTTTACTTTCAATGATAATGTTAAACAGGGCAAAAAGAGAGGGTGAATTTCCTTAATGGAGGCACAGGCCGCAATAAAAACTGCTCTGTTCTAATCCCGCTCCACTCTGCCTTTATTTATACTTGACGATTATACTTAATGAGCCAGGTGGTTCTGGATTACTGTTAAAGGAGTTGTAAAGGCAGAAGGTTTTATATCTTAAAGGGGTGGTAAAGTCTCATGATTTTTCACCTTGCTGCACTCTGTATGGTAAGGTGAAAAACCTTCTCTGCTTCAGCTGCCCCCAGAGCCCCCCCCCCCCTTTTTTTCTTACCTGAACCCGATTGTTCCAGCGACGAGCACGAGCCCAGCGGCTCCAGCCGCTGTTTCGGGTCCTCATTGGATAGATTGATAGCAGCAGGAGCCATTGACTTCCGCAGCTGTCAATCAAATCCAGTGATGCAGGGAGTGGGGCCGAGGCCTGCTGTCTGTGTCAATAGATGCAGCAGCGGGACTCATGAGCATGCCCCCCAAGAAAAGCGGCTCTCCGTGGGGGCACCCCATGAGGAGGAGCCAGGAGCACTGCCGGGGCACCCCAGAAAATAAAGATCGGGGCTGCTCTGTGCAAAACCCTTGCACAGAGCAGGTAAGTAAGACATGTTTGTTAAAAAAATATATAAATAATTATATATAATATAATATAAATAAAATATATATTGCTCACACATGCCATTGGTAAATGTAGAATTACACCTCAAAATACATTCTGCTGTTTCTCCTGAGTACGGGGATACTACATATGTGAGACTTTTTAGGAGCCTAGCCACATACAGGACCCCAAAAACCAAGCACCGCCTTCAGGCTTTCTGTTTACAAACAAGGTTGTGAAATGGTGAATTTACTCCTCACTACCTATCACAGTTTCGCAGATGCATTGCGTTCTGAACAAGGATTTTCTACTTCTCCTCACTACACCTCCCCCTACACCTCCCCCCCCCCCCTCTCCCTCCCCCTCTCCCTGCTCACTGATCCTGAGCTAAAACGCAATGATTCCTTTGAACAGGAGATTTTTATCTCCCCAGTGAAACCTGAGCTCAATTCGCACCGCACAAGTATGCAAGTGTGAAACCGGGCTTATACTTACCTCCATCTTTTGCCCCCATTGTTACTCCCATTTTTACTATTGTTAATATTATTGTCTCCATGTTTACTACCATGCACTTCTACATATATATGTTTCCATGACACTGACTATTATATAACCTCCTGTTTTGTTTTTTGTTTTTTTTCTCTGTGTATATTGTTACCTTGTAGTTCCCCTCCCGCCCACAGGTGGCACTGTGCTTTCTTGTGATAGACGCTGGGACCTGTTATCCCACAGCACTGCCATATAAAAGCACATTGCAGACACCTATTGAAGGAGCAGTGGCTCCGAGCGCGTAGCCTTCTCTCAACCTCTCTGCTAACCCTCCTCCCTGAACGATCCCTCCCCTGGATACCAAACCCGGAAGCAGACGGACGACCTGTGACGTCACGCACGCTTCACGTGCGCTCCACACCGGCCCCTAGTCTCTTCCTGATGGCCACAGAAGGAGCTCCCGGCTGGTAATCAGAGGGAACACCGAGGACCACATACCTATACAGATGAGCCTTTTATATGTTTTTATCCTGTAAGTGTGTTTTTACCTGGTGTCATTAAACATCATTTGTTAATACTACACTCAGGTGGCGCTTCCTTCTCTACCCCTCTATTGTTTGGATTCTGACCAAATCTTTTGGGCAGGAGCACCCCACTCCCTCATCATTGCCTCTCATTAGTATCCACCTGTGTTATAGGAGATGTCCTTTAGTTCTCCAATATAGAGGAGTGTATTTCTACCATGGTTCAGAGAAGCAGGATCTTCCATTCTATGGCTAGCGTAGGACCTACTAATAATGGGGTACTTTGTCGCAGTAAGTGAGCTCAACCACTTCAATACCTTAGGGCATCATATGACGTCCTTGACTTTGTGAGGGGATATCTGAATGATGCCTGCAGCTACAGATATCATTCTTTCCAGCCGGCGATTCTGTGCACGATAAGAACGATCATAGCGGCAGTTCAGCTGCTTGATCGTTCTTATAGGCGACCGCTGCCATCCGGTGCTTCTCCGGGCTCTCCCATGCCATCAATTTTTTTTTCTCGATCTCATGCTTTCCAGCCTGTAGGAGAGATGTGGGGTCTTATTGACCCCGCATCTCTCCATAAAGAGGACCTGTCACAATAGATTCCTATTACAAGGGATGTTTACATTCCTTGTAATAGGAATAAAAGTGATCAAAAAAAAAGTGTAAAAATAAAAAAAATTAAGTAAAATAAAAAAAAAAAAAAATTTAAAATGCCCCTGTCCTCGGTAGCTCGAGTTCAGAAGCGAACGCACATGTAAGTCCTGCCCGCATAGGAAGACGCCATTCAAACCACACGTGAGGTATCGCCACATGTGTTAGAGCTTGTGCAACAATTCTAGCACTAGACCTCCTCTGCAACTCTAAACTGGTAATCTGTAAAAATTTTCAAAGCGTCATCTATGGAGATTTTTAAGTAACAAAGTTTGGCGCCATTCCATGAGTGTGCGACAGTTTTAAAGTCTGATATGTTAGGTATCTATTTACTCGGCGTAACATCATCTTTCACATTATACAAAAAAATTTAGCTAACTTTACTGTTTTGCTATTTTTTAAATTCATGAAATTGTTTTTTCCCAAAAAAGCGTTTGAAAAATGATTGCGCAAATACTGTGCAAGATAAAAAGTTGCAATGACCGCATTTTATTTCCTAGGGTGTCTGCTAAAAAAACATATATAATGTTTGGGAGTTCTGAGTAATTTTCTAGCAAAAATATGATGATTTTTACATGTAGGAGAGAAGTGCCAGAATAGGCCCGGTATTGAAGTGGTTAAGCACCATATAGCAATATAGTGTGACCAAATTCCCATATTTTTTTTTAAATGTTCAGGTGTTTCAAAAACTACAGATTAAAATAGTGGGTGTTGCAATTTTTTTTTTCACACAGTATTTGCGCAGTGATTTTTCAAACGCAATATTTTTGGAAAAAAAATACTTTTTTTGAATTTTAATGCACTGAAACACACTATATTGCCCACATGTTTGGTAAAGTATAAAATATGATCTTATGCCGAGTACATGGATACCGAACACGGCATGCTTTAAAATTGCGCACAAACGTGCAGCAGCGACAAACTACATACCTTTTTAAAAGCCTTTACAGGTTACCACTTTAGATTTACAGAGGTCTACTGCTAAAATTACTGCCCTCGATCACGGTGATACCTCACATGCATGGTGCAATTGCTGTTTACATACGGCATGAGACTGATGCTTGCGTTCGCCTGTGCCCATGAGCACAGGGGGACAGGGGTGCTTTTTTTTTTTTTTTTTTTTTTTTTAAACTGTTTCTTTTCATTTTTTTTTTTAAATAATTTTTATTGTTATCTCAGGGAATGTAAATATGATAGCAATAGGTAGTGACAGGTACTCTTTTATAAAAAAAAATTAAATTGGGGTCTATTAGACCATAGATCTCTCCTCTGCCCTCAAAGCATCTGACCATACCAAGATCGGTGTGATAAAATGCTTTCCCAATTTCCCAATGGGGCTGTTTATATCCGGCGAAACCTAAGTCATGAACTGCTCGTAGCTTCCGGTTTCTTAGGCCATAGAGATGATTGGAGCCATTCTGGTCTCCGATCAGCTCTATGGTCAGCTGACAGAACCACCGGCTGCATTCTCAGGTTCCCTGGTGGGACAGGAGAGCCAGAGAAAACCATGGAAGACGGCGGAAGGGGGGGAACATTCCCTCCCACTACTTGTAAAAGCAGTCTAGAGGCTAATTAGCTGCTAGGATTGCTTTTACATGAAAGCTGACCGCTGGCTATAAAGATACCAAGATACCTAAACCTGCAGGCATCTTTCTGGTATAACCACTCAAAGTCCAGCAACATACCAGTACGTCGCTGGTCCTTGTTGGGCATATATTGTAATGTTCTTTTTTTTTTAAGTGAATATGAAAATTAATAATAAAGTATATAAAAACACAAAAAATATATATAAAATAATGTTAGAGAATCATGAAAAATCAACACTTATTACACTTAAATATTCCAAAAAGTGCCAAAAAGAATGTTCAAATGAATAAAGATTTAAAAAATGTCCACAAGTGTGATAACATAAAAGTGAAGCAGATCCAAATCTGATGTTCCAACTCATTAGTGCTGCTGTCACCAAGTGGAAAAAACAAGATGGAGGCTTACCAGAAAGCCTGCGACCGCCCTTACTCAGGGGGGTCAGTACAGGCTTAGTAGATTACCAAAAGGATGGCAACAGGATGTCCGTTGATGGCCCTTAGGTTTCCTTTCTCCTTCCCGGATGTCTCCTTTAATGGCGATCAGGAATGCTCAAGAGAGTATGATGACAAATAGACTCATAGCAGCAAACAGTCCATATATTTAAGTGTAATAAGTGTTGATTTTTCATGATTCTCTAACATTATTTTATATGTATTTTTTGTGTTTTTATATACTTTATTATTAATTTTCATATTCACTTAATCACATATCCATTCACTGTGAAAATTGTTCAGCGCTGTACTGTTTTTTATTCTTATTTATGTGCCCTCGTATTGGGGTTATAGTACGTAGCTGCAGGACCCCCTTCACGGGTTTTTTTATGTAGAGAGATTTTTTTTCACCTAGCGCAATTCTTTTTTTCTTTTACAATTCTTTTTTTTTTCAACGAAAAAAGAGATTGATGGGTATGCCGACCATTAGAATACCGCCCTTCATCCACTCACTTCTAATGATGGGCATACATGCACCATTTTTTTTATTTTACCCGTGGTGGTGAAATCACCTCCTACATCGCTGGAGTCGCTGATTTACGTATTGTGAGAGCAAATGCTGTTGCTGTCGATATAAGTAATACAGTGCTGCAGCTTAATGGCTTACCTGAAAAGCAAACAATGGTAACAATAAAACATTAACTCAATAAAACAACAATCTGTGCCAAAAAAAAGCGTAAACAATATATGCCAAAGCATGAGGGCAATCCACCCCTAATGTTAGGGGCAAATCGCCCCTCCCCCCCCCATGCTTCAGCATATATGCTCTTTTTTTAACTGGTGGTGAAATCAACTCCTACAGGGCTGGAGTCACGACTTTACGTATCGTGGGAGCAAACGCTGTTGCTGTCAGAATAAATAAACCCGCGCTGCAGCTGAATGGCGTACCTGCTAGTCAAATAATGGTTAACAATAAAACAAAGTAACATTACAGTATAACAGTAGGACATACCACACCTGCAAAGCAAATACAATAAAAGAGATTAAAAATAAAATATTACAGTTCTAAAATACAGTAACAATAGATATAGAACAATAGAGAGTGAACAATAGAGCGGACAATAGAGAGTGAACATAACAGAGAGAACAATAGAGAGAAAGAAGAAAAATAAAACGACAACTATTTTTGGATTTTTTTATTTTTTGCACTTTTTTGTAAATTGTAACTGTAAACGTTATAGATTAGGATCTCTCAAAATGTGATGGCCATCTCATCTTTCGAGACCCTGTGTATGTGTACCGTAGGACTGTGCAGTGCTGTACCCTACTCTAATACTCAACTAGTGTGTGGTAGCATTTGAAACAGTCACCGATGCAGAGACCAGGTTGGTCAGGACAGGAGGGACAATAAAAATAGGTGTCACGCCTAAATCCGCGTTTTCTGCAGACTCGACATCTTCTTTGGGGTATTCTTTGGGCAGGTGTACCAGGGAGGACATACGGAAAATGCCCCTCATGCAGCTGGCTCACTGCATTTGCGTTGGGAAGGTGGGGCACAGCACCGTCTGGAAACAGAAGGGCTGTGATGATCTCTTCCTGGAATTTTAGGAAGGATCCAGTTCGTCCTGATGCTTTGTATAGCACATAAGCGTTCAGCAGAGCCAATTGGAATAAATATACAGACACTTTTTTGTACCAGCATCTGGCCTTACCGGCAATGAAGTACGGCCCAACATCTGGTCGTTGAAGTCCACCCCTCCCACGTTAAGGTTGTATTTGTGAACACAGAGGGGCTTCACAACAACACCAGTCGCCGTTGGAATTTCGACTGTTGTATCTGTATGAAGGGAGGATAGAACGAAAACATTCCGTGTATCCCTCCACTTCACTGTGAGCAAAGTATTACATCTCAAGCAGGCTCTCTCCCCCTGTCTAAGTCAGGAATCTACAAGCCGTTGGGGGATGCGCCACATGCACCAATTCCACAATCAAAAAGGTAACTAAAAGGTGGCATGCTTTTGTAAAAATTGTCTACGTACAAGTGGTACCCCTTTCCGAATAAGTCCCACACAATCTTACCAGCGCTCCCTATGTAGTCTGGGCAGTGTTCGGGCTCTGCGTGACTATCTTTTCCCTCGTAAAACATAAAACTACATATATGGCCTGTTGCCCTGTCAAAGAGTTTTTACAACTTGACCCCATATCTGGCACGCTTGCAGGGAAGATACTGTTTGAAAGACAAGCGGCCAGAAAACTTAATCAGGGACTCCTCAATGCAGACAACTTGATCAGGAGTAAACAAGGCTGCAAACTGTTGGTTGAAGTGGTTTACAAGGGCCGAATTTTGTAGAGCCGATCATATCCCCGGTCACCCCGAGGATGACAGAGTTCATTTCATTAAAATGCATGAACCACAAGATCTGCTCGTATTGTGTCTTGGTCATGGAGGCAGAGAACACCGGCATATGATAAATTGGGTCAGTGAACCAATATGACCGCAACTCACTCTTTTTAGTTATGCCCATGAGGAGGGCTAGGCCCAGGAAGGTCTTAAATTCGGAAACCGTAATAGGTTTCCAATCTCTGGCAAGGGTCAAATGGGGATTTGGTCCACAATAAATCTATAGAGATCTTCCATAGAAAACGGCAAATAAAAATCAAGTGACGTAAAATCAACTGTTTCCACCTGAATTCCGGGTTGGCCAGTGAATGGGGGAAGTACAGGCGCTGCAGAAGTGGTGGGCTCCCAATTAGGATTGGCAAATGCAGCGGGAAGGGCACTATGGGCTTGATGGGCCTGTGCTTGTCTTCTTGGTGGCTGTGGGACACTACTTGTGCTAGCCACCGCACCAGCTTGAACTGCATTTATGGGACTCGCCACGTCACCAAGTGTTACTGCAGTGCTGGATGTATGACCAGGATGTACCACGCCGCTGGTGCTTGCCAGTTCACCAGAAGGATGAGTGGCACTAGTACTGGCTATCTGCTCCATACGAGAGACCTGCGGTTCTTGCACCTCAACAGCAGAAGAATGGGGTGGGGTATGCCTTGGCAGGGACCACTACTCCATCGTCAGTGCTATCTGTCAGGGTGCTGCTGATGTCTACTGGATCGTATTCTGAGCCTGCATCTGACAGATGGGTGACTTCCTCTTCACTCTCATCTGTCATGCTCAGAAACGTGTAGGCCTCTTCACTAGTACCATCGATTGGACATTGTGGCCTCTAAATTTACTAGTTTACGCTAAACTAGTAAAACTCACAGGCAAAAAGAGCACCTGATTGTCAGAGCCTGCTTCAATCGCTACCAAAAAACCTGTTAGCGTTTGCAGGGATCAGGCCTGACTCTGTGAACGCTGCAGTTATGTGTTTTGTAAGTGACAGTGATCGATTGAAAAGTGTACCTAATGTGTACTGTGTCAGTCTAGTGTTTTAGATGTCCTCTCTCCTCTCTCTGGAACGGAAAAGAATTCCAGGGATGGAGGTGACATCACTTCCTCTGCCTGTGTTTACTCTTATAGGGCGTACACACGGTCGGACTTTTCATCTACAAAAGTCCGACAGCCGGTCCGACAGACTTCCTGCGGACTTTCGGCGGACTTGCGGCAGACTTTCTAACGAACGGACTTGCCTACACACGACCACACAAAAGTTTGACAGCCTAGTACGCGGTGACGTACATCAAGTCCGGCGAGACTATAAAACGGAAGTTCAATAGCCCGTACGACACCCTTTGGGCTCCTTCTGCTAATCTCGTGTTTATCTCGTGTTAGTAGAAGTTTGGTGAGAGACGATTCGCGCTTGTGAGACTCGTATTTTTCAGTTCGTTTTAACTGTTGTTCAGTCTGTGCTTGTGAGGTTTGTATCTGCTTTTCAGTGCGTTTGGTCAGTTGGCATTGAGAAATCTTTGTTTTATTGACCGCTCGTTCTTGATTTTCAGGTCTTTCTTCACAGGCCTTGCTGTTCTTCAGTGCGTTATGTTAAGTGCGTTCTGACCAGCCGACCGTTTTGAAGCCATGTTACCTGTACGTACTCGTTGTCGAGCTCGTGCATTGTATGTGCTTGGTGCTGTAGTTTATTCTTCAGACCAAGACCAGTCCATGAACAGGGCGAGGAGGAGTTCATGGACCAAGAATTGGTTGCTCCAGCGTGACCAGTTCTGTCACATGCCATTGCTCCGTGAGATCCGTGAGAATAATCCTGAGGATTTCAGGAACTTTCTCCGGATGACGGACCCCGTTTTTGATCGTTTGGTGGCTTTGCTGACCCCCTATATCAGCAGGCAGGATACCTGCATGAGGCAAGCCATCACTCCGGAGCAGAGGCTAGTTGCCACGTTGCGATACTTGGCGACGGGGAGAAGCCTGCAGGACCTCAAGTTCTCGACAGGCATCTCCCCCCAGGCTCTGGGGATCATTATCCCAGAGACCTGTTCTGCCATCATCCAGGTCCTGCAGAAGGACTATATTAAGGTAAGAATGTTTTCTTTTATTAGCATCACATGTTCTTTTATTTATTCTTTGATAATGTAATGTATTTCTTAGCTCAAACACTACTTACCATCATTGTAATATAGTGTGAATGTCCCCTTTTTCTTCTCACGCATGCTTGATTTGTTTCATGTTCTTTTTTGTCATGCATGTATATTTGCCTTTAATAACCTCTCCAGCATACAATGCTGGTCACATAATCACCTTGTCTTCTCAGTTTGAATGTATTTAGTCAGCTGCATTGTATTTAGTTTCCCCTAAACTCTATCCAAATAGTGTGCTTATAATTAGCTTAATTTCAACCCCCCCCCCCTAATAATTTGCTAGAATCTTCTCTGGTGTTGATTTTTAAAAAGCAAATATATGTTGCACTTTGCAAAATGCATGTGCACTCTACAAGTGCATTTGCTCCAGTGCTTTAGTAAATGAGCAGAAGCTCTGCTGATTTCCATCATCAAATCATATACAAGCCACAAAGTGTTTTCATTAATTGCCCTTGCATGTGGTTGTGTACTCCTTGCAACATGAAAGCCTTTTTACCTTACCTCATTTACTTAAAGCTGGGGAGCAACTGCACTTGCAGAGTGGAACAACTGCAGTCTTGTAGCCTTTTTAGTCCCTAAATCCCTGTGTGTCCTAAAATTAATATTTTTTGGTAATTTCACCACCCCCTAAAATGTAATCAATGTTCCATCAGAAGGGGTGAGCAATCTGATAAGTGTGCCTTTCAATATTATTTCTTCCAGAAGATATACATTATTTAATGTTATACTGATGCTGTGGAATAATGTTTTTAATTGTATAATTTTCTTGCCATGTTCGATTCTAAATTACTGATTTTTGTTTTCTTATTTGATTCCCCAGTTTCCTTCCACGCCACAGGAATGGCAGACTGTGGCATCCCATTTTGCCACCCGTTGGGACTTTCCCAATTGTGGAGGGGCTATAGATGGGAAACATGTCCACATTGTGCCACCACCCCATTCGGGGTCATACTATTTTAATTATAAGGGGTTCCACAGTATAGTTTTAATGGCGGTGGTGTCGGCACACTATGAATTTCTATATGTGGACGTGGGGAAGAATGGCCGGATGTCGGATGGAGGAGTATTTGCCCAGACGGAGTTCTGCCAGCGTCTCCAGAGTGGTGGCCTGGGATTGCCACCTGATACGGATAACGTGGAAGGACTCCCCTTTGTCTTCATTGCCGATGAAGCCTTCGCTCTGAGCAAGCACCTCATGAGGCCATTCCCCCAAAGAACCCTCACCCCGGAGAGGAGGGTTTTTAATTTCCGGCTGGCCAGAGCTAGAAGAGTGGTTGAGAATGCGTTTGGGATTCTGGCCAGCCGGTTCCGCCTATTTCAAACCTCCATTAATTTGGCGGAATACAAACTTAATTTTATCATTTTATCGTGCTGCATCCTGCACAACTTTTTAAACAAACATTCTCAAAATTATATGGTGCCAGTTGGGCCTGAGGCCGGACTTATCGTTGATAATCTTACGGGCCTGGATACTGTCCATACTGGCTTGGCCCCCCAAAGTGCCCGTCAAGTTAGACAGCAATATGTTAATTATTTTATGGGTAGGGGGGCCATTACAATGGGCCAGGATATCTAAAGATTTAAAATAAAAACAATCTTGATGAAATCTGGAATTATATTTATTGCTTGCCTTTCTTTTGGGCTTTCTCCTAGGTTATGGTCGAGCAGTTGTAGTGCCAACTGTATTTTCCGTGTAAATTTCTAAATAAGCTCCATTGCCACTGTAAACCACTTTTTTGAAATTTATAAACAAACTGATACTGAGCATTGAAATAACAAACCACACATTTATTTAATTCAAAGCAGATGTTTTTAATCTTTGGTATCCATTCAGTTAGGCATTTAGTATAAAATGTTCCTAGCCAAAAATATAAAGATATATAAAATAAATTTAGAATAATATAATTAGAGTTAAATATTTTTAGATAATCAAAATAAAAATCTTTTTTAAAATCCTTTTTTTTTTTTTTTTTTTATTTTTTCTAATCCTTTTTTTTTTGTCTTTTTTAAAATCCTTTTTTTTTTTTTTTTGTATTTTTTCTAATCCTTTTTTTTTTTTTTTTTGTCTTTTTTAAAATCCTTTTTTTTTTTTTTTGGTCTTTTTTAAAATCCTTTTTTTTTTGGTCATTTTTATAATCCTTTTTTTTTTTTTTGGTCTTTTTTAAAATCCATTTTTTTTTGGTCTTTTTTATAATCCTTTTTTTTTTTTTTTTCTAATCCTTTTTTTTTTTTTTTTTTTTGTATTTTGAAAAATAGGCCTCCTTTTTTAAATTGTGTTAAACAGGCATATAATTTACCAAAAAATAATAAAGAGAAGGCCCAGAATGGGGTCATCAAACCAGGAAATGAAGGACATAATCAATGTTTTGGGGTTTAAAAAAGGGCATTTGGATTCGACCCAAAACATCAATCATGTCCTTCATTTCCTGCTGCATACGATCCAGCCGATTCCGCATTTGATCGATCTCCCCATTCCAGGCCATTATTTGAGCAATTAGCCGTTGGGCACTGTCTGTGGTGAAATAGTCACTTGGACCTAAAGTGGAATGAAAAAAAAAATATGTTTAGAAATATGCACACATAGTTTACCTTACCATAAAGCTGGTGTCTCAGACACTGACCTGGTGGGGTGCCCATGTCACATAATTCCTCAACATCCTCGGGGGTGGCGCTGTTGCTTGACTCAAGCACAACCAGATCACCTAAAATAGAGTAGAAAAATTACATAAAATAAAAGGCAGCCATGCATAGATTACCGTAAGCTGGTGTGTCAGACACTCACCTGGTGGGGTGCCCATGTCGCCCACCTCTCCTTCCTCCACATCCTCAGTGGGGCTTGGGCTGATTTCCCAAGTATGTTCTTTTGCTGGGGGGGGACTGGGTTCCTCTTGTTGGCTGAGTGATTTTTCCCCTATGTGAAGCAAAACATTAAGATACTTAGCACACAGATATTTTAGTACATACTAATACTATTTTAGTACATACTACTAAATTTTAGTACATTTTAGTACATACTAATCTTCAAACATTTGTAGTGAAGTGGTGTACAAATTGTCTGTTTGTGTAGAGTTCCTAGTAGACTTCAAGATTTTAATTTCTAAAGACATATCAAGATGGATAGATATCTCGATATCTAGATATCAATATCAAAATATATCAAAAAATCTTGGGATCTCTCTCTCTCTATATATCTATAACTAAATATAAATCTTCAATCTCAAACAAAAACTACAAATCTACAAATAGATATTAATTTAATAAAAAAAATAATAAATAAATTATAGATCTATCTATATATCTACCTATATATCTATATACATACATATATACATACATACATATGTATGTGTATATATATATATATATATATATATATATATATATATATATATATACATACATACATACATACGTACGTACGTATGTATGTATGTATGTATATATATATATATATATATATATATATATATATATATATATATATATATATATACATATGTATATATATATATATATATATACGTATATGTATATGTATATATATATATATATATGTATATATATATATATATATATATATATATACATATATATATATATATATATATACATATAGATATATGTATATGTGTGTATATATATATATACGTATATATATATATATATATACATATATATATATATATATATATATATATCTATATATACATATATATACACAACTGATCCAGCTCCCTGAGTTTCAGGTCAGACCATCTTTTTCGAAGTTGATCCTTGGAGCGCTGTACCCCAAAAGAAGCCTGTAAAGTGTCCACCACCTTCGCCATTATTTGGGCCTTGCGCAAATTTGGCCGGGTGTACGGCCCATACTTCCCATCATAGTCCTTTTTTTGAAGAATGGCCACCATCTCCACCATCTCTTCAAAACTCATATTGGAGGCCTTAAATCTAGGCCTCACAGATCTTGACGTTCCAGCCTCCGAGCTTTTTTCGCTACCTGAGGTAGTTAACATGTCATGTGTCTCCGCCATTATTCACCCCACTACGCGCCGTCACTAAAAATGGGCGGAGAACATGAGTTAAAATCGAACGTCAGGGGCGGGCGACGCAGGCAGAGTTTCACACATGCGTAGTTTATAAAGAGGGGCCTTGCGCACGTGTCGTACGTACGTTCTGTGCGTAGAATTAAGGGGCGGAGAACATGAGTTAAAATTGAACGTCAGGGGCGGGCGACGCAGGCGGAGTTTCACACATGCGTAGTGTATAAAGAGGGGCCTTGCGCACGTGTCGTACGTACGTTCTGTGCGTAGAATTAAGGGGCGGAGAACATGAGTTAAAATTGAACGTCAGGGGCGGGCGACGCAGGCGGAGTTTCACACATGCGTAGTGTATAAAGAGGGGCCTTGCGCACGTGTCGTACGTACGTTCTGTACGTAGAGTCAAGGGCGGGTTATATGCGTAAACAAAAAGAACGTCAGGGGCGGGCCAAATAGGCGTAGTATTACGCATGTGCAGTGTAGAAAGCGCTGTTACGTATTGTGTGGTACGTACGTTGTGTGCGTAGGTGATAGTGGACCGGGACGCTACTAAACGAAGGTAATTTAAAATTTATACTTTTGGTCAAGACTTTGTAGCAAGCGGCCTATATGGCTTGACAGATTGATGAGGCCTACATAGGGATAAGATGATGAGGGTTTAGCAGAAACATAATAAGTGTTTTTTGTCTTGTGACTTTATCTTTTATACAGACATTATGAATCCCCTATTTAAGGATCCAGAGTTCCTTACTGCTTTTATTTCTAAATATAGAGAGATGAGGAATTTGTGGGAGGTGAAACACCCACAGTATTATGCAAAGCATGTGAGGAAGTCAACGCTGGAGAGACTTCTGTCCTTTGTCCAGGCGACCATCCCGGAAGCAACAATGGAGACATTGCTCAAGAAAATTGGGGTCTTGAGGAACATGTATAAGAGGGAACATAAGAAGATCCAGGAATCAATGAGATCAGGAGCATCAGCAGATGATGTTTATGTACCCAGGCTGTGGTACTACAATCAACTCCGTTTTCTTGATGACCAGACTGAAGCCAGGGCATCACTTTCAACCCTTCCCTCCACCCTTCCCTCCACCCCAGCAGAGGCTCATGAGGAGCAAGCTGGGTCTTCCATCCTGGATGAACCGGATATGACCATCTGGAGTCAGGTAAATTATTTTAACAAATATTTGCTGTACTAATATTAATGATGTTAACTGGATGTTATAATTGTCTAAAATAATTTTGCACTCAAAATTGTGTATACATATCAATTGACAGTAGTGGCTAAATATGTTTGGCACCTGCTTGAAATAATTAGGGTGTCTGATTAGACTCTTTTATTAAAGAGATGTATTCACATTGAATTTGCTAGTCATGAGAAGCAAACTGTGTGTCATTGATGAACCCCAAAAAATATACTAAAACTATTGTCCTTTTTTTTTTACACAGGATGAGTCCATCCAGGAGGAATGTGGGGAAAGTGGCAGGCAGGAGGAGACCAGGCCCATGGACAGCCTGGAGGAGGCCGGATTCACCATCATCCTGGAGGAGGCTGGGCCCAGTGTCAGGCAGGAGGTGGCTGCTCCCAGTGAGGTGGCTGGGCCAAGTGAGGTGGCTGGGCCCAGTAGGAGCCTGACCGAATCCCAAGTGCCTCCCCTCCACCTTCCCAAAAAAAGGGCCAGGAAGGGGACGGTCACACAGGAGGCATCCCTGCGCCTCATGCAAGAGGCCACCCGTTTTTTAAGGAGCCCCCCCGAAGCGGAAGAGTCCTATGGCTGCTACTTAGCCAGCAGGCTTCTTCAAATGGATTGGGAGCAGCGCCTCATTTGTGAGCGACTATTTGGGGAAACAATCCAGAAGGGGCTGCAGGGCACGCTAACACGAAACACCCAACTACATGAGGCAGCCCCCCCTCCTCCTCCTCCTCCTCCTCCTCCTCCTCCTCCTGCCACAACTGAAACACCAGAGCCACAGCCTCCAAAGAAGGCTACAGGGAAGGCTGCAGGGAAGGCTGCAGGGCAGTGTGGAGGAAAGGCTGCAGGGAAGAGAAGAAAGTGATGACTTGGGTTCAGTCTGGTCTGACAGAAGACGCAGGCTGTTGTAGTACCACAGTCTGGGGACATCTATATCATCTGCTGGTGCTGTTGATCTCTGGGATTCTTGGACCAGATTGTGCTCCCTCTTATATGGACTCCTCAAGATCCCCATTTTCTTGTACACATACTTTTGCCAGCGTTGACTTCCTCTTTATTTTATTTAGACCATAAATAAATGGATCGTTTTTGAGTTTATGTTTTTTATTTTAAATCATAGATTTTAGACACAATGTTTTAAATTAACAAGGGACAACAATCTCATTGATTTTGCAAAAACACACCAAAAATAGATTAAAATAATGTTAATAATGTTCGAGTGGTAAGTATTTTAAAAAAAAAAGATACATAACCAAAAACGGTGCTTTGGGTTAACTTTATATAAAAACAAAAAAAAAATCACTATAAAAACAAAAAATATAAAGGATTCTTTGTGGTAACTTTACAAACATTAAAAAAAAATTAACAAATATATATAAAAATGGGTTCCCTGTGGTAACTTTACCAAAAAATTAGAGATAAACAGAAAAAAAGTTCCACAACAATCATAAAATAAATATCTGGATAAAAATTACAAGAAAAGATGACTCCACCAAAAAACTAAAAAATTAAAAGTATTATTACTATGGAAACATTGTTTTGAAAAAGCATACCATGTCATTCATGAGATCAAAGAGAAAAAGAATCCAGAAATCTGTTTGGGAGAACTCTGTTTGAATATGAACAGCAAAACATCTTCGTTCTTTATAGCATTCGTAAAGAAGACATTAAATGCGCTGCATTCAACGATCACAGATTTTGCAGCGTGAGGAATGTGCTACCTACAATACGAACACTAGTTTTACTAGACCGAGTGCTTCCGTTTAGTTTTTGCTTATGAGCATGCGTCGTTTTTTTGTCCGTCGGACTAGCATACAGACGAGCGGACTTCGGGGTCCGTCGTAGTTACGACGTAAAGATTTGAAGCATGTTTCAAATCTAAAGTCCGTCGGATTTGAGGCTGAAAAAGTCAGCTGAAAGTCCGAAGAAGCCCACACACGATCGGATTACCAGCCAGCTTTAGTCCGTCGGCCTCCATTGGACTTTTGTAGACGAAAAGTCCGACCGTGTGTACGCCCCATTACAGGCAGAGGACAGTCTCCCATTCGTTAGAACTGATAACCAAGTCCAGGTCAGAAATCATTGGCCTGGGCCTGGAGACTGATCGGTTCTAAAGCGAAGCCCCCTAGGCAGCCGCACGCCCGACGTACAGCTACAACGCCTTGCCCAGGAGAGCCAGCCTGCCACAGTATAACAGCGGCATGTGGTTGGAAAGTGCTTAATGCATTCTATGCATTAAGATAAAAAATCCTGTGTGTAGCAGCACCCCTGATACTTACCTAAGCCCCATCTCTGTCCAGCGATGTCCATGACTCTCCTCCTGATTGGCTGAGACACAGCAGTGGCGCTATTGGCTTCTGCAGCTGTCATTCAAAGTCATTTAGCCAATCAGAAGATAGAGGGGGCGGGGCCGAATAGACACAGGGAGCTGTGGCTCTGGTACCCCCATAGCAAGCTGCTAGCTGTGGGGGCACTTGACAGGAGGGAGGGGCCAGGAGCAGAAAAGAGGGACCCGAGAAGAGGAGGGTCCGGGCTGCTCTGTGCAAATCCACTTCAACAGAGCAAGTAAGTATACCATGTTTGTTTATTTTTTAACCAAGACTTTACAATCACTTTAATATAACAGGTGTTCTTATTTTTAAACGGGAATGTTTTATTATTCTTGGTATTGATTTGATTTATTTTTGAATGAATGCATGATATATTGTTTTTATGTTTCTTATGGTTTGGTAATGTAAGGAGTAGGATAGAAATTTAGTTGTGAATGTGTTTTTGCAATGACAATAAATGTTATCTACATCAGAGCCAAGAAGGAACCTTCCTCAGGCCATACTGTATGTGAGGCCTGACAAGGGAAAGAGCTGCCAATTGCAGTGCACGTGTACGAAACTGTGATGTTAGACCCAGGGCACCCTGCAAGAAATGTGGGGCACTTGCCCTGGGAGCTCGGCTCTAGCAATGCCCATGGTTTCAGCACACCACAGTAAATTATTCTTACCAAGTGTCTGTATTTGAGATAGCAGTAGTAGTTTTACTATTAGTAGAGATAGTAGATAAATGTAAACCGGTATCTTAATTACATTTATTTTATTTTTCAAAAGCTTGGTGTATGATAAACAATTGACATGTCCCCCCCCCCCCCCCCCCACATACTTGTTTTATCATTATTTTATACTTTGTTGCATCTGCACTGCTACTGAACACCCTTTTTTTTTTTTTTTTTTCTGCTAATTAAGGGGAGTGGTTAATTGTTCCCAGGTGTATAAAAGTGTCTACACACACTCCCCTGGAGCTTGCTCCCAGCTGATGGTGGCTTGCATGTGGATTTTGTGAACACAAGTGGAATTTTTGAACTAAAGTGGGAGAGTTAATAACCAGGAGTTGAAAACAGGAGTTTAAACAGAAGTCTTCAAATCTGTAAGTAACATCTTAAACTTCCCTTAAGTAATTGTATTGTAACTGGGAAATGAGTGCTAGCAGGGTTGAAGGTTTTGCTCAGTGCACAGTGTGCCACATGTATGCAAAATTGGTGCAACAGCTCCAGGATGCATACCGCTGTGACAGATGTGAGCAGTTTGCCCTTCTGGAAGCTCGCATTAGAGATCTGGAGGAGCAAGTTGCAACACTGGGCAGAAAGGACAACCTTGAAGGGGGTCCTCTGCTCGCTGAGCAGGTGGTCAGTAGGGTTGATGTGGAGGGTGGAGGGGCAAGTCAGGATTATCAGATAGGAAGATGGGTTAATGTAGTTAGAGGGAGTGGAAGGGGCTCGCAGAATAGGAAGGCCAGTCCTGTGTTTGTGCATCAAAACAAATTTGCCAAGTTGGGTGAAGATGTGGAGGTGGCAAACACAGAGGTGGCAGCCCTAGATGTCACTGCTATCCCTAACAGCCGGGAGAGCAGCCCATCTAGTAAAGGTGGTGAGAGGAGTGCAGGTAGGTCTAGACAGTTGGTGGTTATAGGGGATTCTATAATCAGAAGGACTGATAGAATAATTTGTCGCCAGGATCGCCTCAACCGAATGGTTTGCTGTCTCCCTGGTGCTAGGGTTCGGCATGTGGTGGACCGGGTGGATAAATTACTGGGAGGGGCTGGGCATGACCCAGCTGTCTTGGTCCACGTTGGAACCAATGACAGTATACATGGAAGGTGGAGGCTCCTTAAGAATCAATTTAAAGAACTAGGCTGCAAGTTGAAGGGAAGGACCTCCAAGGTGATATTCTCTGAAATATTGCCTGTGCCATGCGCAACACAGGAAAGGCAGTGGGTGATTAGAGAGCTGAATGCATGGCTCAAGACCTGGTGTAGGGAGGAGGGATTTGGGTTTCTAGAGCACTGGGCTGACTTTTCATTGGGGTGCAACCTATATGCTAAAGACGGTTTGCACTTGAATGGAAGGGGGTCTGCTGTGCTGGGGGAGAGGTTTATAGGAAGGCTGGAGGAGTATTTAAACTAGGATTGAGGGGGGAGGGTGAACTAGAATTACATCAAGAAGACAGGTCAGTTAGGGGTCAGACATTAATGGAGGGTGGAATGGGGACAGATGGGGGGAGGGTTATGGCAGGTGACAAGAAATTTCCCATGTTGCAAACAGCCATTGGAAACTGTAGTGCCATTTGTACTACTAAAAAATATATGAAAAACACCAGACCAAAATGTAATAATGCATTAAAGTGTTTGTTCACCAATGCCAGAAGTCTGCCAAGCAAAATAGGTGAGTTGGAAGCTCTGGTGCATGAAGTGAACTATGATGTAATCGGTATTGCTGAAACTTGGCTTCAATCCTCACATGACTGGGCTATTAATATTCCTGGCTATGCACTCTTTCGGAGAGACAGGGTAAAAAGGAAAGGTGGCGGGGTCTGTCTCTATGTGAGAAGTGATCTCAAAGCAAGTGTGAAAGAGGACCTGATTGATGGAGAGTGTGATGAGTCTGAAGCATTATGGGTGGAACTACATATAGATGGGCGTAGTTCAAAGTTAATCATTGGAGTTTGTTATAGACCACCCAATGTTAACGAGGAGGTGGAGACTCAGCTCCTTGCACAGATGGAAAGGGCTGCAAGGGCTGGGACAGTGATAATAATGGGAGATTTTAACTACCCAGAAATTGACTGGAGTAATGGCACTGCTGGGACAGTTAAAGGGCAAAAATTTATAAACCTAGTACAGGACAATTTTATGGTCCAGTTTATTGAGGCCCCAACTAGGAATGAAGCTCTGTTGGACCTGGTAATCTCAAACCATGCAGAGCTTATTACTAATGTGCAGATAAAGGAACACCTGGGTAGCAGTGACCATAACATGATTTCATTTGATGTTAGCTGTAAACAAGAAATACATAAGGGAAAGATAAAAACACTTAACTTCAAGAGAGCAAATTTTCCAAGGATGAGGGCTGCTCTCGAGGACTTAGACTGGGAGGGAATATTGGCAGCGATAAACACAGAACAGAAATGGGAATTCTTCAAAAAGACTGTTTGGGACCTCACTGCAAAGTATATTCCCATGGGCAATAAGTTTAAAAGGCTAAAAAGAAAACCTATGTGGCTCACGGTCAAAGTTAGAAAAGCTATAAACAATAAGAAAAGAGCTTTTAAAAAATATAAAAATGAAGGAACACTAGTGTCATTTAAATGCTACAAAGAATTTAACAGAATATGTAAAAAGGAAATCAAGGGTGCAAAAATTCAAAATGAACGAGAGATCGCAAAAAATAGTAGGACAAACCCCAAAAAATTCTTCAAATATATTAATAGTAAAAAGGTCAGGTCTGAGCATGTAGGCCCTTTACAAAATAATCTAGAGTGGGTGACTGGGGACAAGGAGAAGGCTAATTTATTAAATACTTTCTTCAGCTCTGTGTATACAAAAGAGCATGGGGAAGTTCATGTCCATAATGGGGGTGGTATTGACACAGCCCCCAATGATCCACAATGGCTCAAAAGGGATATGGTCCAGAAATATTTAGACAGAATAAAGGTGGATAAAGCACCTGGACCTGATGGCATCCACCCACGGATCCTAAAAGAATTGAGCTCTGTAATTTCAAAGCCATTGTATCTAATTTTTAGGGACTCATTAATGACGGGAATAGTACCGCTGGATTGGCGCAGGGCGAACGTGGTGCCTATATTTAAAAAGGGATCAAAGTCTTTACCAAGTAACTATAGACCTGTTAGTTTAACTTCTATAGTCGGGAAGATACTGGAGCGTTTAATAAAAGACCACATAGACGAGTTCTTGCTGGAAAAAAACATTTTAAGCAACAGACAGCATGGGTTCATGAAAGACAGAAGTTGTCAGACAAACCTGATTTCTTTTTATGAAGAGGTAAGTAAAACCTTGGACAGAGGGGTGGCTGTGGACGTGGTTTATTTGGATTTTGCAAAAGCGTTTGATACAGTTCCGCACACACGGCTCATGTGTAAGTTAAAGTCTACAGGCTTGGAAATATCAGTTTGTAAATGGATAGAAAACTGGCTAAAAGACAGAATTCAGAGAGTAGTGGTTAATGATTCTTACTCTGAATGGTCTAAGGTTATCAGTGGTGTACCCCAAGGTTCAGTGCTGGGACCCTTACTCTTTAATATCTTTATAAATGATATTGGGTCTGGGATCAAAAGTAACATTTCTGTCTTTGCAGATGACACCAAGCTATGCAGTGGAATAACGTCCTTACAGGATGTCTCCAATTTACAAGCTGACCTCAATGCTCTGTCTAATTGGGCGACTATGTGGCAGATGAGGTTTAATGTTGAGAAATGTAAAGTTATGCACTTGGGGGCTAAGAATATGCATGCATCATACATGCTAGGGGGAGTACAACTGGGGGAATCTGTAGTGGAGAAGGATCTGGGGGTTTTGGTAGATCATAAGCTCAATAATAGCATGCAATGCCAAGCTGCGGTTTCCAAAGCGAGCAAAGTTCTTTCTTGTATTAAGAGAGGTATGGACTCCAGAGAGAGAGATATCATTTTGCCCCTGTTCAAATCATTAGTAAGACCTCATCTGGAATATGCAGTTCAGTTTTGGACACCAGTTCTCAAAAAGGATATCGGGGAACTGGAGAAAGTGCAGAGAAGGGCAACCAAACTGATAAGAGGCATGGAGGAGCTCAGCTATGAGGAAAGATTAGAGGAACTGAATTTGTTCACTCTTGAGAAGAGGAGAATAAGGGGGGATATGATCAACATGTTTAAATATATAAGGGGTCCATATAGTGAACTTGGTGTTGAGTTATTCACTTTACGGTCAACACAGAGGACAAGGGGGCACTCTTTACGACTGGAGGAAAAGAGATTTCATCTCCAAATACGGAAAGGTTTCTTCACAGTAAGAGCTGTGAAAATGTGGAATAGACTCCCTCCAGAGGTGGTTCTGGCCAGCTCAGTAGATTGCTTTAAGAAAGGCCTGGATACTTTCCTAAATGTACATAATATAACTGGGTACTGACATTTATAGGTAAAGTTGATCCAGGGAAAATCCGATTGCCTCTCTGGGATCAGGAAGGAATTTTTTCCCCTGCTGTAGCAAATTGGAGCATGCTCTGCTGGGGTTTTTTGCCTTCCTCTGGATCAACTGTGGGTATAGTATTGGGTATATTGGATTGTACGTTTTTTTTGTTTTTTGTTTTTTTTATTTTTATTTTTTTATTTTTTTATGGTTGGACTGGATGGACTTGTGTCTTTTTTCAACCTGACTAACTATGTAACTAACTATGTAACTATGATCTCCAGGAACCTCTTTGCAGCCACTTCTTATCTACCTGCATGTAGGTCAGCGATGGCTGCATGGTATTTCTCAGTTATGCGATGATGAAAACATTGGACCATGCCTGCATAACGTGTGTTGAAATTGCTACTTTTAGAGATCTTTACTGTGGGGATTTGGGAGCTGGGGGGATTGTTTGATAGATCTGTGCTAGGTGGATTTGGAGGGGAGAAATCTGTACTGGTGGATTTGTGAAGTGGGTTTTTTTTTACTGGGGGGGATTTGGAGGGAGAGAGACCTCCATGTTGAGAAGAGGGGGGGGGGACCTTTACTGGCTGGATTGGGGGAGGAAAGGTCTATGTGGGCTTTTGAGGGACGAGAGACAGATCTGTACTGGGTGGATTGTGGGGCAAAAATTTGTACGGGCGGGGGGGACTTGGGAGGGGAGAGAGATCAGTTTGTGGTGTTTTGGGGGGAGGGATAGATCTGTACTCAGGGGATTTGGAGGAGGAGAGAGAGATCTGTACTGGGGAGATTAGGGGGCAGATAGAGATCTGTACTGGGGGATTTGGAGGAGGAGAGAGAGAGAGATCTGTACTGGGGAGATTAGGGGCAGATAGGGATCTGTACTGGGGAATTTGGAGTGGAGAGAGATTGATCTATAATGGGGGATTCGGAAAGGACCGAGAGACCTATACTTGGGGGATTTGGGGGGAAAAGAGAGGGATCAGTACTGGAGAGATTTATGCTGGGCGGATTTGGGAGGTAAGAGAGGTAGATCACTACGGAGGGGATTGGGGGGAGAGAGAGAGATCTGTACTGTAGTGATTTGAGGAGAGGAAAAATAGTTCTGGGGAGATTTGGGGGGTAGGAATGAGAAATCTATACATGGAGAATTTGGGGGTAAATAAGAGAGATCCTTACCGAGTGGATTTGGCTGAGAAAAGAGACCTGTACTGGGGGATTTGGGGCAAGAGAGAGATCTGTAAAGGGGCAGATTTGGGGGTGATAGAGAGACCAGTACGGGGGGGAACTAAGTGGAAAGTGAAGGAGAAAGACCAGTACCGGGGGAATGGAGGGAGAAGAGAGAGATCTGCACCGGGGGGGGGGGGATTTTTTGGGGAAAATATCTGTACTGGGGGGATTTGAGGAGGGGAAGAGAGCTGTTTTGGGGGGAGGGGGTGGAGCAATCTGTACTGGAGGATTTGGGGAGGAGCGAGAGACCTCCTATATTAGTAAGATTTGGAAGGGTAAAGAAATACGTATTGGGGATAGAGAAATCTGTATGGGGGAATTAGGGGGAGGTGAGTGATCCGTACTGGGTAGATTGGGGAGGATTTGGGGAGACAGATCTATATTAGTAGGATTTGGGTAAGGGGGGAGAGATCTGTACTGGGGGGCTGGGTTTAGGGGAGGATAGAGAGATCTGTTTGAGGGGAGTTAGGGAGGGGAGAGAAAGAAATCTATACTGGGGGATTTGGGGGAGGAGAGAGTTATCTGTGCTTGGAGGTTTTAGTGGTGAGAGAGAGAGATCTACCCTGGGAGGATCTGAGGTAGGAAAGTGAGATCTGTACTGGGGAAATTTGGGGAGGAGAGAGAAATCTGTTAGAAATCAGTACAGGGGGAGCTAAACGAAGGAGAGAGAGGGATCTGTACTTGATAAATTGGGGGAGAGGGGGGAAATCTAAACTGGGGCATTTTAGGGGGGAAAGATATTTGTACTGGTTGAATTGGGGGAGAGATTTGTACTGGGGGATTTGAGAGGGGAAAGATATCTGTACTGTGTGGATTTGGGGGAGGGGGTGGGAGTAGGAGGGAGAGATTAGTACTGGAGGAATAGGAGGAGAGTGATATCTGTAATAGACTTTGGAGGTAAGTCAATTGTACTGGGAGGAGGGAGTATTTTTTTGGTGGGTACATTGGCCTGTATATTACATTAGATGAGCCTAGGTTTACACTTATGCGGTGCGATTTGACTAAAAAAATTTTTTGTGCGATTTCATAGATGATCTCCAAGTACGACTTCATGCGGGTTTAGGTGCACTTCCAATGTGATTTGGATAAAGCTGTGATTCCCCCTCTCTCTGGAAATCATCTTAGAAATACACATGCTAGAATATGCACTGGAATCGCTTAGTCTTTGAACACCTATGCATTTTCTATGCAGTTTCCATTAAACTCTATGGAAATCACACCGCAAACATGCACAGGACCCTGCATATATAGTCATGGCCAGAAACATTGGCACACCTGCATTTCTGTCAGATAATGCACCACTGTTGCAGTTACAAGTGTTTAGGCATTCTCATGTTTATTTCTTTTGTTTATATTGGTTTGACACAATAAAGTGGAGAAACAAAAAGCCAAATCTGAAACATTCCACACAACTCCAAAATGGGACTGGACAAAATGATTGGCATCCTCAATTTAATATTTGGTAGCACACCCCTTGAAAAAAATAACTGAAATCAATCGCTTTCTATAACCATCAATGAATTTCTTACATCTATCTACTGGAATTTTGGAGCACTCTTTTTTCGACAACTGCTCCAGATCTCTCAAATTGGAAGGGGGTTCCTTTTCCCAGTTGCTGTTTTGAGATCTCTCCACAGCTGTTCTATGGGATTTAGATCTGGACTCATTGCATTGCTGGCCAATTCAGTACTCTAGCACTCTGTCTTAAAGTGTTTCTAAACCTAGTACCCTGCATTCACTATATTTGGTCTCCAACAGTACACAGAACATGAATAAGTAGGTTGCACCGAAACATGTCGGGGCGTGGCTATAAGGCAAGCATCTGAAGCGTGAAGCAAGACGTTGTGACGTGACACGCTGCATCGAATGGTGGAGGCCTGAGACTAGAAGTTGGTGAGACTGCACAGCTGACACACTATCCTGGGTCTGCCGTGACCACTATAGATCGCTATACCAGCGCATGGAGTTTATGTTACGATTTCCTTTGGAGTGTTTTTTTGGCCTGCTTTGGTTTTCACACATGTGAGTGCAATGGTGTGCGATGGTTTTCATTTTTAATAAATTTGCTGTACTTTATCACACTATTTGGAGCATTTTTTCATTTTCATGTGGAGCAATCACTTTTTGAGGAAAATGATTTGTTGCATTTACACTCGCTAGTGTGGGTTGAGGCGAGTTATGCCAAACACGAGAGTGGGAGGCAATTGTAGCTGGTGAGTGCAAATCTTTAAGTGGGAGTGGAAGCACGAACACTGAGGTGTGGTGGAAGATCACAAAGAAAAACCAAGAGTTTTCATTTATAGATTTTTTCAGACCATTCATCGGAATATTCATAATTTATTAACTTTATGTCAGCACTTTATTTATTATTTTCACATCTGTCACAGGGTGTGTTGTTTTGATTATTATGTGATATGATGTATTTGCTCACAGTGTTCACCAATAACTTTTTTTGTTAGAATATATCCACATGATATGAATTTTATGTTAAGATTTCATTTATCATTTTCACATCTGCCACAGGGTTTGTTGTTTTGAACATTATGTGATAGGATGTGTTTGCTCACAGTGTTCACCAATAACTTTTTTTGTCAGATCACATTCATATTGTGACTGATTTTCAATGAGGGTATTATTTTCAATATTCACACATATATACTTTTACTGCTCATTTAGATTGATCATTGCTTTCATTAGCACATTTTTATTTTTATTTTTTCATTTTTTATTTATTTGAGCGCTACTATTTATTCCACTTATCTCTAGAGGTTTAAATTCAGTCACGTATTTGTTACATATTAAGTCGCAGCTATAGTTTATTTAAATTATACTTTTATATAAGCATGTTTTACTGCATTTACAGACTGGTTTTACTGTTGTGGGTTTAGTAACACTTTAAACCATTTCTGGGTGCTTTTTGTTATAAAAAAAATCCAACAAACTCAATTTTAGAGATACATTAAGGCCAAAATGTATTCAGCCACATGTTTTGGGTATAAAAAAAATTCAATAAGCGTATATTTATTGGTTTGCGCAAAAGTTATAGCATCTACAAACTATGGTACATTTACTGGAATTTACGCAGCCTTTAGTTTATGACTGCCTATCTAATTTCTTGAGTTGCTAAAATGGCAGGGTAGTACAAAACCCCTCCAAATTACCCCTTTTTGGAAAGTAGTCACCCCAAGGAATTTTGCTGAGAGACATGTTGAGCCCATTGATTTTTTTATTTTTTTTTGTCACAAGTGATTGAAAAATGACAAAAAAGTTTTTACACAAAGTTGTCACTGAAATTATATATTGCTCACACATACCATGGGTATACAGTATCTCACAAAAGTGAGTACACCCCTCACATTTTTGTAACTATTTTATGCTATCTTTTCATGTGACAACACTGAAGAAATTACACTTTGCTTTACAGGTTGCCACTGGAGTCCTCTTCCACTCCTCCATGACATAATCACTTTGCTGGTGGATGTTAGAGACTTTGCGCTCCTCCACCTTACGCTTGAGGATGCCCCACAGATGCTTAATAGGGTTTAGGTCTGGAGACATGCTTGGCCAGTCCATCACCTTTACCCTCAGCACTTTAGCAAGGCAGTGGTGGTCTTGGGGGTGTGTTTGGGGTCGTTATCAGGTTGAATACTGCCCTGCGGCCCAGTCTCCAAAGGGAGGGGATCATGCTCTGCTTCAGTATGTCACAGTACATGTTGGCATTCATGGTTCCCTCAATGAACTGTAGCTCCCCAGTGCCGGCAGCACTTGTCTTTGTACTGCTCACCTGGTTGCTGCCACACACGCTTGAAGTTTATCTTGGTCTCATCAGACCACATGACATGGTTCCAGTAATCCATGTGCTGAGTCTGCCTGTCTTCAGCAAACTGTTTGCAGAATTTCTTGTGCATCATTTTTAGAAGAGGCTTCCTTCTGGGACGACAGCCATGCAGACCAATTTGATGCAGTGTGCGGCATATGGTCTGAGCACTGACAGGCTGACCCCCCGCCCCTTCAACCTCTGCAGCAATGCTGGCAGCACTCATACGTCTATTTCCCAAAGACAACCTCTGGATATGACGCTGAGCTTCTGCACTCAACTTCTTTGGTCAACCATGGAGAGTCCTGTTCTGAGTGGAACCTGTCCTGTTAAATCACTGTATGGTCTTGGCCACCATGCTGTAGCTGAAGTTATCTTCTTATAGCCTAGGCCATCTATATGTAGAGCAACAATTCTTTTTTTCAGATCCTCAGAGAGTTCTTTGCCATGAGGTGCCATGATGAACTTCCAGTGACCAGTATGAGAGAGTGAGAGTGATAACACCAAATTTAACACACATGCTCCCCATTCACACCTGAGACCTTGTAACACTAATGAGTCGCATGACCCCGGGGAGGGAAAATTGCTAATTGGGCCCAGTTTGGACATTACTCACTTTTGTTGCTTGCGGTTCAGACATTAATGGCTGTGTGCTGAGTTATTTTGAGGGGACAGCAAATTTACCCTCTTATACAAGCTGTACACTTACTACTTTACATTGTAGCAAAGTGGCATTTCTTCAGTGTTGTCACATGAAAAGATAGAATAAAATATTTACAAAAATGTGAGGGGTGTACTCATTTTTGTGAGATACTGTATGTGGAATTACATCCTAAAATACATTCCGTTGCATCTCCTGAGTACGGGAATACCTCATGTGTGAGACTTTTTGGGATCCTAGCCGTGTACAGGACCCCGAAAACCAATCGCCGCCTTCAAGATTTCTAAGGGCATAAATTATTGATTTCACGCCTCACTGCCTATCACAGTTTCAGAGGCCATGAAATGCCAAGATAGCACAAAACCCCTCCAAATGACCCCATTTTGGAAGGTAGACACCCCAAGCTATTTGCTGAGCAGCATGTTGAGTCCATGGAATATTTTATATTTTGCCACAATTTTTTGGGAAAATTTCACTTTTTTTTTGTTTTGTTTTTTACACAATGTTGTCACTAAATGATATATTGCTCAAACATGCCATGGGTATATGTGGAATTACACCCCAAAATACATTCTGCTGCTTCTCCTGAGTATGGGGATTCCACATGTGTGAGACTTTTTGGGAGTCTAGCTGCGTACAGGACCCCGAAAACCAATCACCGCATCCAGGGTATAAAATGGTGATTTCACGCCTCACTACCTATTACAGTTTCGGAGGCCATGAAATGCCAAGATGGCACAAAGCCCCCCCAAATGATCCCATTTTGGAAAGTGACACACAAGCTATTTGCTGAGAGGCATGTTATTTTTTAGTATTTTACACTTTTCTACAGACACAACATCTTCTTTGGGGTGATCTTTTGGCTGGGGTACCAGGGAGGACATCTGGAAAATGCCTCTCATGCAGCTGGCTCACTGCATTTGGATTGGGAAGTTGGGCCACAGCACCTTCTGGAAACAGAAAGGCTGTGATGATCTCTTCCTGGAATTATAGGAAGGATCCAGTTTGTCCAGACACTTTGAATAGTACATAAGCATTGAACAGAGCCAATTGGAATAGGTATATAGACACTTTTTTGTACCAGCGTCTGGCCTTATGGGCAATTAAGTACGGCGCCATCATCTGGTCGTTGAAGTCCACCCCTCCCATTTTAAGGTTGTATGCGTGGACACAGAGGGGCTACTCAACAACACCAGTCGCCGTAGTAATTTGGACTGCCGTGTCCACCTGAATGGAAGTCAGAACGAAAACGTTCCATTTGTCCTTTCATCTCACGGCAAACAATTCATTGGACCTCAAGCAGGCTCTCCCCCCCCCCCTTCTAAGTCTGGCATCTACAAGCTGTTGGGGGAAGCCCCGGCGATTCCTAATTGAAAGAGGTGTCTAAAAAGTTGCACGCTTGTATAAATGGTACTCCTTTCGGAATAAGGGTGACATCCAGTCCCAAACAATCTTGCCGCTGCTCCCTATGTAGTCTGGGCAGTTGGGGGGGGGCTCTATGCTTCTATCTCTTCCCTCGTAAACCAGGAAACTATATGTATAGCCTGTTGCCCCATCAGTGCTTATACATCTTGACCCCATATCTGGTACGCTTGCTGAGGAGAAACTGTTTGAACAAAAGACGGCCAGAAAATTTAATCAGGAACTCATCAATGCAGACATCTTGATCCGGAATAAACAAGGCTGCAAATTGTTGGTTGAAGTGGTTTAGGAGGGGCGGAATTTTATGGAGCTGATCATATTCAGGGTCACCCCGAGGACGACAAGAGTTTATTGTCGTTGAAGTGCATGAACCGCAAGATTTGCTCGTATATAGTCCTGGTCATGGCAGCAGAGAACACGGACATATGGTGAATTGGGTCAGTGGACCAATATGACTCACAACTCACTCTTTTTAGTAATGCCTATGAGGAGGGATAGGCCCAGAAAGGTTTTAAATTCGGGAACAGTTATAGGTTTCCAGCCAAATTCTCCAGCAAGCGTCAAATTTGGATTTGCAGCGATAAATTGACCAGCATATAAATTGCTTTGGTCCACAATAGATCTGTACAGATCTTAATGAGAAACAGCTTGTAGAAGTCAAGGGAAGTATAATCTGCTGTTTCCACCTGAATTCTGGGTTGGCCAGTGAATGGGGGAAGTACGTGTGCTGCAGAAGTGGTGGGCTGCCAATCAGGATCTGCAAACATATCATCAAGGGCACTATGGGGGGGTCTACGGGCCTGTCTTAGATTTCTTGGTGGCTAGCACTACTTATGCTAGCCACCGCACCAGCTTGAACTGCATTTATGGGACTCGCCATGTCTCCAAGTGTTACTGCAGTGCTGGTTTGTCTATGATCAGGTTGTACTAGGCCGCTGGTGCTTGCCAGTTCACCAGAAGGTTGAGCGGCACTAGTACTGGCTCTCTGCTGCATACGAGAACTATGCAGTTGTTGCACCTCAGCAACAGAAGAAAGGGTCGGGTATGCCTGACCTTAGTAGGGACCGCTACTCCTCCATCAGAGCTATCTGTCAGGGTGCCGCTGCTCTTTACAGGTTCGTACAATGCGCCTGAATCAGATTGTGATTCTGACAGTGAGGCTTCCCCTGCGCTCTCATCTGTCTCAGTATCCTGTAGGCCTTTTCACTAGTGTACCTTTTGTTTGACATTTTGGCCACTAAATTTACAAGTACAGCTAGTGTGACTCACAGGTAAAAAAGCAACTGGTTGTCAGAGACTGCTTGAATCGCTACAAAAAAATTAACTGTTAGCGTTAGCAGGGTTCAGGCGTGACTCTGCTAACGCTGCAGTTTTGTGTGCTGTGTTTTGTACAGTGACAGTGATCTATTGATACTGCACTTTGGATGGGCTGGGCTGGGCTGGGCAGAGGGGCTAAACGCAGGTGTTGGCAGATGTCTGGGCTGATCCTGCTAATGCCGCATTTTTTGGAACACTACTACTGGGGACACTAATATAGATCAGATCAAAGATATTGATCCGTTCAGACACTATACTAGGAAGGGAGGTGTAAGGTGTGTGTGTTAGCGCTACTGGCAATGAAAGGGTTAAAATCTGCCTGCTGTCTGGAATTGACGCTACCACTTACTGATGCTAACACCTAACTGATGTCACCCGTGCCACTAATACAGTGATCAGAAAAGAGATCTGTACACTATACTAGTGACACTGTGACAGGGAGTGAAAGGGTAAACGGGGGGGGGGGTGATCAGGGGGTTAAACCTTTATTGGGAAATATATGGCGGGTAGCCTGATGCTATACAAGACTTATGGTGACTCTAACTAGCGTCATCCGTGACATCAATATGGTGATCAGAAAAAAGATAGGTACACTATACTAGTGAGACTGTGACAGGGGCTGAAAGGGTTGACTGGGGGGCAATCAAGGAGTTAAACCTTTATTGGGAAATATATGTGGGTTACCCTAAACCTACTTGGGCCTACCACTAACTGCCCTAACGCTGTTTAGTGTCACAAATAACACCAACGCAGTGATCAGTGTAAAATCTGAAAAACTGCACTTGGTTACACTGTGACAGGAGTGAATATATTAACTGGGGGGGGGCAATCAGGGGGTGGTCAAAGGGTTAAAAGTGTGCCTATGTGTCCTGGCGTCAGTGTAGTGCTTGGTGTACTCACTGTGGATGTCTTCTCCTCTCACGCTGGAACCGAAAAGGGCTCGACGAGGAGAGATAACATCACTTCCTCTGCTGTGTTTACATTACACAAGCAGAGGACAGTCTGTCATTCGTCAGAACCGATCAGCAGGTTCAGGCCAGAAATCATTGGCCTGGGCCTGTAGACTGATCGGTTCTGAAACTAATCTGATTGCCGCGAAGGCGCAAGCACGCTACCCCCTACCCGCTGGCGCAAATGCGCAAAAACTGAAAACAGTAGAATGATGGGCTTTACCAAAAAGCTGTAATTTTGTTTTGTCTGTCAGAGCACATTTTGGCTTTTTCAAGTTTTGGTAAACTCCAATTTGGCTTTTTTATGTTTGTTTCAGCAGTGGGGCCCTCCTGGGTCTCCTACCATAGCGTCCCTTTTTTCATTCAGATGGTGACGTATAGTGCAAGCTGGCACAGTTGTGCCATAGTAAGTCATGCTATTTCCATTGTCATGGGATTCCATGCATTCTGGAATGCACACAAAATCGCATCAGTGTAAACTATGGCTAAGATAGATCTGTCTGGATGCATTTTGATGAGAAAAGAGAGCTCTGTACTGGATAATTTGTGTGTGTGGGGGGGAGATCTGTACTGGGTGGGTTTGGGAGGTGGGAGGTGATCTGTGCTGTGGGGATTTGGGGGGGGGGATAAATCTGTACTGGGGGGACAGAGTGAGAGTGACTTGGTAGATTTGGAGGAGAGAGGGGAGATTTGGAAGATGAGAGCTAGATCTGTATGGGTAGATTTTGTAGGGAAGAAGAGAGATCTCTACTGAGGTGGCTTGTGGGGGGTGGGCGGGGGGTGAGAGATCTGCAGTGGAAGCAAGGAATAATATTTTGGTTGGTATAGCGGCTTATGTATTACAAATTTCTGACTCCTTTGTTTTTGTACTCCTCACCCCTGCACTCTCTGTTATGCACTCCTGACCCCTGCGCTCGGTGCATTATGCACTCCTGAGCCCTACATTCTTTGCGTGATGCACTACTGAGGTCTGCACTGCATGTTGTGCTGTTCTGACCCCTGCACTCTGTGTTACACATTCCCGACCCCTGTGCCCTGTGCGTTATGTAATCCCAAGCCCTGTGTTTTTTGTGTCACATTTTCCTGACACCGGTTCAAAACTAACATCTGAACTCTGTGTGTTACGCATTCCTGACAGCGTACTGTGTAATATGCACTCCTGACCCCTGCACTCTGCATTATGTACTCCTAAACCCAGCGCTGACCCCAACATTCTGTGTTGACCACACCATGCATTACATCTGATCCTAATAATGTTGCTACATGTGCGCATGATCATTCTCCTTGGACTGCCCAAGGGTGCCTCAGGTCTTTTGCTGTCATAGCAATGCCACTGGCTGCAACACTGCATTGTGAATGTGGGTTGCAGTGCCCCAGAACAACCCTTCGAACAGGCTCATTATGCAATATAAACATGGATTATGTGATTCTTTTAACCACTCCAATACAGGACACTTATACCCCCTTCCTGCCCAGACCAATTTCCAGCTTTCGGTGTTCTCACACTTTGAATGCCAATTTACTCAGTCATGCAACACTGTACCCAAACTACATTTTTAGCATTTTTTTACACAAATAGAGCTTTCTTTTGATGGCATTTAATCACCACTAGGTTTTTTTTTATTTTTTGTGACATAAGTGAAGATTTTGAAAAAAAAAACCCACTTTTTTATTTTCTAATAAAATTTTACAAATAAGTCATTTTTGTTCATAAATTTGGGCCATAATTTATACTGCTACATCTCTTTGGTAAAAATAACCCAAATAAGTGTATATTATTTGGTCTGTGTGGAAGTTATAGAGTCTACAAGCTAAGGTACCAATCATTGAAAATTGATCACACCTGATGTACCGACGGCCTATCTAATTTCTTGAGGCCCTGACATGTCAGGAAAGTACAAATACCTCAAAAATGACCCCTTTTTAAAAAGTAAACAGTCCAAGGTGTAAGAGGCATGCATGGCGAGTTTTTTGAAGTTGTAATTTTTTCCCACAATTTGTGGGAAAATAAAAAAAAATTATTTTTATTTTATTTTTTTTACACACAATTGTCATAATAATAAGTTATTTCTCACACACCGCATATTCATACTTTCAGTTACACCCCAAAATTCATTCTGCCACTCCTCCTGAGTATGGAGATACCACATGTGTGAGACTTTTTCGCAGTCTGGCCACTTAGAAATGTCCAACATGCAGGGAGCACCATCAGGCGTTCTAGGAGCATAAATTACATATCTAATTTCCTAATGACCTATCACACTTTTGAAGAGCACCAGGACAATGGAATTACCCACAAAATGACCCCATTATGGAAAGCAAACACCCCAACGTATATTCTATGAGGCATGATGAGTCTTTTGAACAGTTAATTTTTTGTCCACAAGTCTTCGTAAAATGTGGAAAGAAAATGAAAAATTTTTTTTTTACACAAAGTTGTCAATATATATGATATTTCTAACACACAGCATGTACATAGCGAAAATTACACCCCAAAATACATACTGCTACTCCTTCCGAGTATGGCGATACCACACCTGTGAGACTTTTACACAGCCTGGCCACATAGCGAGGTCCAACATGGAAGTAGTACCTTCAGGTTTTCTAGAAGCATAAATTACACATCTAATTTCATTCCTACCTATCACAATTTTGAAGCTTCTGGAGTACCAAGACAGTGGAATTGCCCACAAAATGACCCTATTTTGGAAAGCAAACACCAAAAGGTATATTCTGTGAGGCATGGGCTGCAGATAGTTACTCAGGTACTCTGATGGGCTGCAGATAGGTACTCGGGTACTCTGATGAGCTGAAGACAGGTACTTGGGTAATCTGAAGGGCTGCATGTAGGTACTCGGGTACTCTTATGGGCTGCAGATAGGTGCTCGGGTAATCTAATGGGCTGCAGATAGGTACTCGGGTACTGATGCCCTGCAGATAGGTGTTCGGGTACTCTGATGAGCTGCAGATAGGTACTCGGGTACTCTGATGGGCTGCAGATAGGTACTTGGGTACTCTGATGGGCTGCAGATAGGTACTTGGGTACTCTGATGGGCTGCAGATAGGTGCTTGGGTACTCTGATGGGCTGGTGACAGGTACTCGGGTACTCTGATGGGCTGGTGACATTTTTTTTTCCTTTGCTTTTTTATTTTTCACTTATAGCTTTCAGAGTTTGTAAAAGACCCCCAAACCATATATTTTTTTAAAGCACCAAACGCTACACATTCAAATTAATGAGGAAGCGCCGCAAACTCCCCACAACTGCGAGCAATACATGCAGATGTGGCTCATTTTGGAAGCAAAAATGGGGTTAAAACAGGTGGTGAGGAGGCATCGCATCGCTTCCTCACCGCCTGTCAGTAGCCTTTGGAGGGTAGCCTCGGGCTTCAGAGGCAAGGGCGATTTAGACGCATTTCTAAATCTACCCTTAGGGCCCTTTCACACAGGCTGTCTGATCAGGTCCACCTATTATTTTTATAGGCGGAACTAATTGGACCCTTCAGTCTCCCTATGGAGTGGCGGGTGTCAGCGGTGACATGTCTGCTAACATCCACTACTATCCGATCCTGCCTGCAAAAAACAGATGGATGGTGGTCCTATTTTCCATCCGTCTGGCGGATCGGATATGATCGGATGAAAATGGATAGGCAGTCCTTTTTCACCCGATCTCCTGAGAGGAGAGCGGGACTTTGTCCATCTCCACTCTGCACAGCAAAGCAGAGACAGACTTGTCATCCGTAGAGGATTAGTAGACCGATCCCTGTTGAGCAAGCGGATTTCGTCCCACGGAGGTGCCTGTGTGAAAGAGGACTTACTATGATTTTTATTTATTTATTTATTTTTTTACAAATAGATACAATTAATTTTATTTTTTCATATTTTATTTTTTAATGGGGGGGGGGGGGTCTTTGGAGAGACAGTCCCTTTCCCTGCAGGCTCAACTGAAGTGACCATGAACTTATAACACAAGGAGGAATGAGGTCCGTACAGCGGACAGACCTTGTCAGCTGCAAGCTGTTCTGTAGTCCCTGGCAGTGAAAGGGTTAAACACCTTGGACTTTATTTTGGCATTATAAATTCATCCTAATTTGTATTTCTTAATATTATACCATGTCAAATTTTTGTACATTTTTTTTTTTAGCTTTTTTGTGAAACAATTACATTACTAAGCAATGAAATTTTTGCATAATTGTCCTATTTGCAGTTACTTTTGTACACGGTCAGATGCAGCCACTAGATGGCATTTTGACCAAATTGCTTCGCTGTGCAACCTAACTAAAGTATTAACTTCTAGTGTTATCAAACGCCATATTTTTTTAATTTTACAGGATAAAGGATTTTATTTGGAAGGGGAAATGTGAATTGGGCATCTATCCTAATTAAATTATGCTACATCTAATTTTGCTATAGATTTGCAATAATCTTGTTTGCAACTTAGGTGCTAATATTTATAATTAACATATTTTACAGATTTATAATAGCATTTGCAACATTTATATTCGTCAGACGGGCACAAGCAAGATCTGGTTGGGGTCTTTATGCTGATTGAATATTATTTAGACTAGCAGGGTAGCTATTTATATTAAATTATGATTTAACGGTATATCATAGTAAAGGTAATTGCACAAAGATCTTGCGAGCCACAGATGGATTAATGCTTATAAATTGAATTCCAATACCTAAATCAGCTGCACACACTAACCACGTTTCATATCGTGTATGTGACAAAATCAAACAAATTATTGTGTATGCGCTAGGAAAATAAGCTAATACGTGATAAAAATCACGTATTTATCCCAAGGTTTTAACAGGCCTTGTTCCTGAGGAAGTAGTGCTAGGAGTGGTGGTGAGGAGGAGTTGGTGAATACATCTGTCTTGGAGAACTGTGAGTTTGCTGGAGGCTGCTAAAATAATCAACAAGGACTGTTAAAACCTTGGGATAAAGACCCATCCACGAACTATCATTACCAGCAGACCCTATATGAGCCCAGGAGTGGCTCCAATGCGTGTTTAGACACTGTTTAACCACTGTGTCACACGCTCAGAGGTGAGCGCATGAGCAATTGGGGGTCACTGGAGGGCACTGAAGCATGCCGTTGTTTGCACACCATATAGGAAAAGCATGAGGAATGCCTACTCTTTTGGACACTAATCTTTGCACTTTATATTTTTATATATTTTTTATGAATCGATTTGAACTGAGTTGTTGGACACTTCATTATTATACAATTAGCACCTGGACTTTCCACATTTTGCATGTTGCATGTTGATTTATATATTTATATATGTATTTTATTCACTTTTTTCACAGGCGATTGGCACTGATTATTGCTTATAGCATTTAATATTGAATATTTTATTACTGTGATTTATAGATTTTGCATCATTGCATTTATTTGTTAATTGATTTCGATTTTATTTATTTTAGTTTATTTAATTTTTATCACGTATTAGCTTATTTTCCTAGCGCATACACAATAATTTATTTGATTATATCATAGTAAAGGCTTGTGTTGGTGGGCTTTGGTTCACATCAGAACTGCTTCTCTCCCGATACAAGTCAAGAATGTACAAGCAGCTCAAAATAGGTTAATCAGCTTAAAACAAGGTCAAATGCAGATCAGAAGGCGGTTGACAGGTATACCTGTCAATGAACTCTAATCTTCGAAGCATCTCAAACTAGTCTCAAAGGCCCCTTTCACACTGGCTTTCTGATCAGGTCAGGCGTTCCGTTTTCATCTGATCTCCCCATAGAGAAGAACGGGCTCTGACAGGTCCATCTCAGCACAGTGAGCGGAGACGGACCTGTCATCTGCCTGCACAGCTGAGCAAAGCGGAGTCCGTCGGGCAGACCGCCCGTGTAACAGAGCCCAAATTCACGCACAATGCACCTGGAAGCAAGCTACATTTTCCCAATGAAATAAGCCCCAAAGCTGTCTAGTCCACCACCTCCTTACTGTTCTCCTAAACTGTTTTTATGGTGTGGTTAGTTCTCCAAGATGTTTGGAAGAACCTACCTGCTGAGTTTCTTCAAAAACAGTGTGCAAGTGTACCTAGAAGAATTGATGCTTGTTTGAAGCAAAAGGGTAGTCGCGCCAAATATTGATTTGATTTAGATTTTTCTTCGTTCACTTTACTTTTTGTAAATTGATAAAAATAAACAATTAAAATATATATTTTTGAAAGCATTCTTACTTCACAGCATTTCTTCACACTTGCCTAAAACATTTGCACAGTACTGTATGTATATACAGTATCTCACAAAACTGAGTACACCCCTTACATTTTTGTAAATATTTTATTATATCTTTTATGTGACAACACTGAAGAAATTGCACTTTGCTACAATGTAAAGTAGTGAGTGTACAGCTTGTATAATGGTGTAAATTTGCTGTCCCCTCAAAATAACTCAACACATTAATGTCTAAACCGCTGGCAACAAAAGTGAGTACACCCCTAAGTGAAAATGTCCAAATTGGGTCCAAAGTGTCAATATTTTGTGTGGCCACCATTATTTTCCAGCACTGCCTTAATCCTCTTGGGCATGGAGTTCACCAGAGCTTCACAGGTTGCCATTGGAGTCCTCTTCCACTCCTCCATGACGACATTACGGAGCTGGTGGATGTTAGAGACCTTGCACTCTTCCACCTTCCGTTTGAGGATGCCCCACAGATGCTCAATAGGGTTTAGGTCTGGAGACATGCTTGGCCAGTTCATCACCTTTACCCTCAGCTTCTTTAGCAAGGCAGTGGTCGTCTTGGAGGTGTGTTTGGGGTCGTTATCATGTTTGAATACTGCCCTGCGGCCCAGACTCTGAAGGGAGGGTATCACACTGCTTCAGTATGTCACAGTACATGTTGGCATTCATGGTTCCCTCAATGAACTTTAGCTCCCCAGTGCCAGCAGCACTCATGCAGCCCCAGACCATGACAATCCCACCACCATGCTTGACTGTAGGCAAGACACACTTGCCTTTGTACTCCTCACCTGGTTGCCTCCACACACGCTTGACACCATCTGAACCAAATACGTTTATCTTGGTCTCATCAGACCACAGGACATGGTTCCAGTAATCCATGTCCTTAGTCTGCTTGTCTTTAGCAAACTGTTTGCGGGCTTTCTTGTGCATCATCTTTAGAAGAGGCTTCCTTCGGGGACAACAGCCATGCAGACCAATGTGATGCAGCATGTGGCATATGGTCTGAGCACATATGATGCTGAGCATGTGCACTTAACTTCTTTGGTCGACCATGGCGAGGCCTGTTCTGAGTGGAACCTGTCCTGTTAAACCGCTGTATGGTCATGTCCACCATGCTGCACCTCAGTTTCAGGGTCTTGGCAATCTACTTATAGCCTAGGCCATCTATATGTAGAGCAACAATCCTTTTCCATGTTGAACTTCCAGTGACCAGTATGAGAAAGTGAGAGCGATAACACCAAAATTAACAGGCCTGCTCCCCATTCATACCTGATACCTTATAACACTAGCGAGTCACATGACACCGGGGAGGGAAAATGGCTAATTTGGCCTAGTTTGGATATTTTCACTTAGGGGTGTACTCACTTTTGTTGCCAGCGGTTTAGACAGTAATGGCCATGTGTTGAGTTATTTTGAGGGACAGATAATTTTTACTGTTATACAAGCTGTACTCTCACTACTTTACATTGTAGCAAAGTGTTATTTCTTCAGTGTTGATACATGAAAAGTTATAATAAAATATTTACAAAAATGTGAGGGGTGTACGCACTTTTGTGAGATACTGTATGTGGATCTTTCCATGGGATCAATCACATGGATAGGAGATTGATGGATGATTTAACCTTTTTATGGGTTGCCAAGCATGAGAGTGTAAGGCAACTTCATTTGTTGAGTGGACACCCAGAGGGGAATGGAATCACCGTTTGTATGTGGTGTGGTGGATGAATCGTATTGAACCTGCTTCCAATGCATTGTGAATCCTTATTGATTAACCACTTGAGCCCCGGACCATTATGCTGCCTAAGGACCAGAGGTCTTTTTCCAATTTGGCACTGCGTCACTTTAACTTTTAATTGCGCGGTCATGCAATGCTGTACCCAAACGAAATTTGCGTCCTTTTCTTCCCACAAATAGAGCTTTCTTTTGATGGTATTTGATCACCTCTGCCGTTTTTATTTTTTGCGCTATAAATGGAAAAAGACCGAAAATTTTGAAAAAAATGATATTTTCTACTTTTTGTTATAAAAAAAATCCAATAAACTCAATTTTAGTCATACATTTAGGCCAAAATTTATTCGGCCACATGTCTTTGGTAAAAAAAAAGTTAATAAGCGTATATTTATTGGTTTGCGCAAAAGTTATAACGTCTACAAACTAGGGTACATTTTCTGGAATTTACACAGCTTTTAGTTTATGACTGCCTATGTCATTTCATGAGGTGCTAAAATGGCAGGGCAGTACAAAACCCCCCCAAATGACCCCATTTTGGAAAGTAGACACCCCAAGGAAATTGCTGAGAGGCATGTTGAACCCATTGAATATTTATTTTTTTTGTCCCAAGTGATTGAATAATGACAAAAAAAAAAAAAAAATATTTACAAAAAGTTGTCACTAAATGATATATTGCTCACACAGGCCATGGGCCTATGTGGAATTGCACCCCAAAATACATTCAGCTGCTTCTCCTGAGTATGGGGATACCACATGTGTGGGACTTTTTGGGAGCCTAGCCGCGTATGGGGCCCCGAAAACCAATCACCGCCTTCAGGATTTCTAAGGGCATAAATTTTTGATTTCATTCCTCACTACCTATCACAGTTTTGAAGGCCATAAAATGCCCAGATGGCACAAAACCCCCCCAAATGACCCCATTTTGGAAAGTAGACACTCCAAGCTATTTGTTGAGAGGCATGTTGAGTCCATGGAATACTTTCTTTTTTGACACAAGTTGCGGGAAAGTGACAATTTTTTTTTTTTTTTGCACAAAGTTGTCACTAAATGATATATTTCTCACACAGGCCATGGACATATGTGGAATTGCACCCCAAAATACATTTAGCTGCTTCTCCTGAGTATGGGGATACCACATGTGTGGGACTTTTTGGGAGCCTAGCCGCATACGGGGCCCCGAAAACCAAGCACCGCCTTCAGGATTTCTAAGGGCGTAATGTTGTGATTTGACTCCTCACTACCTATCACAGTTTTGAAGGCCATAAAATGCCAAGATGGCACAAAACCCCCCCAAATGACCTCATTTTGGAAAGTAGACACCCCAAACTATTTGCTGAGAGGCATGTTGAGTCCATGGAATATTTTATATTTTGACACAAGTTGCGGGAAAGTAACACTTTTTTTTTTTTTTTTTGCACAAAGTTGTCACTAAATGATATATTGCTCAAACATGCCATGGGCATATGTGGAATTACACCCCAAAATATATTCTGCTGCTTCTCCTGAGTATGGGGATACCACATGTTTAGGACTTTTTGGGAGCCTATCCGCGTACGGGGCCCCGAAAACCAAGCACCGCCTTCAGGATTTCTGAGGGCATAAATTTTTGATTTCACTCCTCACTTCCTATCACAGTTTTGAAGGCCATAAAAAGCCCAGATGGCACAGAACCCCCCCAAATGACCCCATTTTGGAAAGTAGACACCCCAAGCTATTTGCTGAGAGGCATGTTGAGTCCATGGAATATTTTATATTTTGACACAAGTTGCGGGAAAGTGACAATTTTTTTTTTTTTTTTGCACAAAGTTGTCACTAAATGATATATTGCTTAAACATGCCATGGGCATATGTGGAATTACACCCCAAAATATATTCTGCTGCTTCTCCTGAGTATGGGGATACCACATGTTTAGGACTTTTTGGGAGCCTATCCGCGTACGGGGCCCCGAAAACCAAGCACCGCCTTCAGGATTTCTAAGGGCATAAATTTTTGATTTCACTCCTCACTTCCTATCACAGTTTTGAAGGCCATAAAAAGCCCAGATGGCACAAAACCCCCCCAAATGACCCCATTTTGGAAAGTAGACACCCCAAGCTATTTGCTGAGAGGCATGTTGAGTCCATGGAATATTTTATATTTTGACACAAGTTGCGGGAAAGTGACAATTTTTTTTTTTTTTTTTTGCACAAAGTTGTCACTAAATGATATATTGCTTAAACATGCCATGGGCATATGTGGAATTACACCCCAAAATATATTCTGCTGCTTCTCCTGAGTATGGGGATACCACATGTGTGGGACTTTTTGGGAGCCTAGCCGCATACGGGGCCCCGAAAACCAAGCACCGGCTTCAGGATTTCTAAGGGCGTTAAGTTGTGATTCCACTCCTCACTACCTATCACAGTTTTGAAGGCCATAAAATGCCAAGATGGCAAAAACCCCCCCCCAAATGACCCCATTTTGGAAAGTAGACACCCCAAGCTATTTGCTGAGAGGCATGGAGAGTATTTTGCAGCTCTTATTTGTTTTTGAAAATGAAGAAAGACAAGAAAAATGTATTTTTTTTTTCTTTTTTCAATTTTCGAAAGTTTGTGACAAAAAGTGAGGTCTGCAAAATACTCACTATACCTCTCAGCAAATAGCTTGGGGTGTCTATTTTCCAAAATGGGGTCATTTGGGGGGGGGTTGTGCCATCTGGGCATTCCATGGCCTCCGAAACTGTGCTAGGCAGTGAAGAGTGAAATCAAAAATTTACGCCCTTAGAAAGCCTGAAGGCGGGGCTTGGTTTTCGGGGTCCCGTGCGCGGCTAGGCTCCCAAAAAGTCCCACACATGTGGTATCCCCGTACTCAGGAGAAGCAACAGAATGTATTTTGGGGTGTAATTTCACATATTCCCATGGCATGTTTGAGCAATATATCATTTAGTGACATCTTTGTGCAAAAAAAAAAAAAAAAAAAAAAAAAGATTTGTCTCTTTCCCGCAACTTGTGTCACAATATAAAATATTCCATGGACTCGACATGCCTCTCAGCAAATAGCTTGGGGTGTCTACTTTCCAAAATGGGGTCATTTGGGGGGGGTTTGAGCTGTCCTGGCATTTTATGCACAACATTTAGAAGCTTATGTCACATATCACCCACTCTTCTAACCACTTGAAGACAAAGCCCTTTCTGACACTTTTTGATTACATGAAAAAAATATTTTTTTTTTGCAAGAAAATTACTTTGAACCCCCAAACATTATATATTTTTTTTAAAGCAAATGCCCTACAGATTAAAATGGTGGGTGTTTCATATTTTTTTTTCACACAGTATTTGCGCAGCGATTTTTCAAACGCATTTTTTGGGGAAAAAACACACTTTTTTAAATTTTAATGCACTAAAACACACTATATTGCCCAAATGTTTGATGAAATAAAAAAGATGATCTTAGGCCGAGTACATGGATACCAAACATGACATGCTTTAAAATTACGCACAAACGCGCAGCGGCGACAAAATAAATACATTTTTAAAAGCCTTTAAAAGCCTTTACAGGTTACCACTTTAGATTTACAGAGGAGGTCTACTGCTAAAATTACTGCCCTCGTTCTGTCCTTCGCGGTGATACCTCACATGCATGGTGCAATTGCTGTTTACATTTGACGCCAGACCGACGCTTGCGTTCGCCTTTGCGCGAGAGCAGGGGGGGACAGGGGTGCTTTTTTTTTTTTTTTTTTTTTTCTTTATTATTTTTTTGCTTTTTTATCTTATTTTTAAACTTTTCCTTTCATTTTTATTTTTTTTAAATTAATTTTATTGTTATCTCAGGGAATGTAAATATCCCCTATGATAGCAATAGGTAGTGACAGGTACTCTTTTTTTTAAAAATTGGGCTCTATTAGACCCTAGATCTCTCCTCTGCCCTCAAAGCATCTGACCACACCAAGATCGGTGTGATAAAATGCTTTCCCAATTTCCCAATGGCGCTGTTTACATTCGGCGAAATCTAAGTCATGAAATGCTCGTAGCTTCCGGTTTCTTAGGCCATAGAGATGTTTGGAGCCATTCTGGTCTCTGATCAGCTCTATGGTCAGCTGGCTGAATCACCGGCTGCATTTTCAGGTTCCCTGTTGGGACAGGAAAGCCAGAGAAAAACATGGAAGACGGTGGGGAGGGGGGGGCATTCCCTCCCACTGCTTGCAAAAGCAGTCTAGAGGCTAATTAGCTGCTAGGATTGCTTTTACATGAAAGCCGACCGCTGGCTGAAAAGAATGATACCAAGATGATACCTAAACCTGCAGGCATCATTCTGGTATAACCACTCAAAGTCCAGCAACATACCAGTACGTTGCTGGTCCTTGTTAGGCATATATTGTAAACTTTTTTTTCATGCAGCCTGTGGGCTGAACGAAAAAAAGATATTGATCGGTGGGTATGCCCACCATTAGAATACCTCCCTTCATCCACCCACTTCTAATGATGGGCATACATGCACCATTTATATATGCCGAAGCATGGGGGCATCCTCCCGCAAAAGGCAGGAGCAAATTGCTCCTCCACCCACTGCCCCCACGCTTCGGCATATATGCTGTAGTATGTAACTGTGGTGGTGAAATCACCTCCGACAGCGCTGGAGTCACGGCTTTATATATCGTGGGAGCAAACGCTGTTGCTGTCAAGATAAATAAATCCGCGCTGCAACTGAATGGCGTACCTGCTAAGCAAATGATGGTTAACAATAAAACAAAGTAACATTACAGTATAACAGTAAGACTTACCATACCTGCAAAGCAAATACAAAAAAAAAACATAGTAAAAAATAAAACATTTAACGCAACCTGTGCCTAAAATATATATATGCCGAAGCATGGGGGCATCCTCCCGCAAAAGGCAGGAGCAAATTGCTCCTCCACCCACTGCTGCCCCCACGCTTCGGCATATATGCTGAAGTATGTAACTGTGGTGGTGAAATCACCTCCGACAGCGTTGGAGTCACGGCTTTATATATCGTGGGAGCAAACGCTGTTGCTGTCAAGATAAATAAATCCGCGCTGCAACTGAATGGCGTACCTGAAAACAATAAAATGGTTACCAACAAAACATAGTAAACGGTAAAGTATGAAAAATCTGAAAAGGAAACATGGTAAAACATAATAACAATAAAACATTGCAGAATAGAATAGAGTAAAAAAGAGAAGAACAATAGAGAGAGAATAGAGAGAGAGAGAACAATAAAACAACAACTATTTTTGGTTTTTTTATTTTATATATTTTTTTGTGTTTTTATTTTTTTAAATTTTTTTTTTATTTTATTTTTTTACACTTTTTTTTAGTAACTTTTAACTTTTGTAACTTTTGTTCCAGGTTTGGGTCTCTCAAAATGCAATGGCATCTTGGGAGACCCTGTGTTAGTGTGCCTAGTCTGTGCAGTGCTGAACCCTACGCTAATACTCAACTAATGTATGGTAGCGTTCAAAGCATTCACCCATGCAAAGACCAGGATTGCCAGGACAGGAGGGACAATAAGACCGGGTGTCACGCCTAAATCCGCGCTTGCTGCAGACACGACATCTTTTTTGGGGGGCTCGTTGGGTAGGGGTACTCGGGATGGCATAAGGAAAATGCCGCTCATGCAGCCGGCTTACTGCATTTGATTGGGGAAGGTGAGGTAGAGCACCGTCTGGAAACAGAAGGGCTCTGACGATCTCTTCCTGGAATTTAAGGAAGGATCCAGTCTGTCCTGAAGCTCTGTATAGCACATGAGCATTCAGCAAAGCCAATTGAAATAAGTATACAGACACTTTTTTGTACCAGCGTCTGGCCTTACGGGCAACTAAGTACGGCGCCAACAACTGGTTGTTGAGGTCCACCCCTCCCATATTAAGGTTGTATTCGTGGACACAGAGGGGTTTCTCCACAACACCAGTCGCCGTAGAAATTTGGGTCGTCGTGTCTGCATGAAGGGAGGTGAGAACGAAAACATTCTTCTTATCCCTCCACTTCATAGCGAGCAAATTATTATACTTCAAGCAGGCTCTCTCCCCCAGCCTAAGACGGGAATCTACAAGCCGCTGGGGAAGCCCCGGCGATTAGGTCGCACGGTGCCACATGCTCCAATCTGCTGATCAAACAAGTGACTAAAAAGTGGCACGCTCGTATAATAATTGTCCACGTACAAGTGGTACCCCTTTCCGAATAAGGGTGACACCAAGTCCCACACTATCTTGCCAGCGCTTCCTATGTAGTCAGGGCAGTTTATCGGCTCTACGTGACTATCTTTTCCCTCGTAAACCATAAATCTACATGTATAGCCTGTGGCCCTGTCACAGAGCTTATACATCTTGACCCCGTATCTGGCACGCTTGCTGGGAAGGTACTGTTTGAAGGACAAGCGGCCAGAAAACGTAATCAGGGACTCATCAACGCAGACAACTTGATGGGGGGTAAACAAGTCTGCAAAACGTTGGTTGAAGTGGTTTACGAGGGGCCGAATTTTGTAGAGCCGATCGTATGCAGGGTCTCCACGAGGACGACAGAGTTCATTGTCGTTGAAGTGCATGAACCGCAAAATCTGCTCGTATCGTGCCCTGGCCATGGAAGCAGAGAACAAGGGTGAATGGTAAATTGGGTCAGTGGACCAATATGACCGCAACTTACTCTTTTTATTCAACCCCATGAGGAGGGAAAGGCCCAGAAAGGTCTTAAATTCGGAGACCGTAATTGGTCTCCAATCTCTGGCAAGGGTGGACTGGGGCATAGTGGCGATGTATTGACCAGCGTATAAATTGCTTTGGTCCACAATAGATCTATAGAGATCTTCGGTGAAAAACAGTGAATAAAAATCCAGTGGCATAAAGTCAACTGTTTCCACCTGAATTCCGGGTTGGCCAGTGAAAGGGGGAAGTACGGGTGCTGCAGAAGTGGAAGGTTCCCAATTCGGATTGGCCAATGCAGCAGGAAGGGCACTATGGGCACGACGGGCCTGTCTTTGTCTTCTTGGTGGCAGCGAGACACTACTAGTGCTTGCCACCTCGCCAGCTTGAACTGCACTTATGGGACTCGCCACGTCACCACGTGATACTGCAGTGCTGGATGTACGACCAGGGTGTACTAGGCCGCTGGTGCTTGCCAGTTCACCAGAAGGAGTAGCGGCACTAGTACTGCTCTGCTCCATACGAGAGCCCTGCGGTTCTTGCACTTCAAGGACAGAAGAAGATTGGGGTCTGGTACGCCTGACCTTAGCAGGGACCACAACTCTGTCGTCAGAGCTATCTGTCATGGAGCCGCTGTCCTCTACAGGATCGTATTCTGAGCCTGAACTTGACAGATAAGTGACTTCCTCTTCACTATCTGTCATACTCAGAAACGTGTAGGCCTCTTCACTAGTGTACCTTCTATTTGCCATTTTGGGCTCTAAACTTAGGGGTACACTAGTGAGACTCACAGGCAAAAAAGCTCCTGACTGTTGGCGACTGTATCAAAACGCTACCAAAAAACTGTTAGCGATCGCAGGGATCAGGCCTGACTCTGCGAACGCTGCAGTTATGTGTGCTTAGTGTTTTGTAAGTGTCAGTTATCGATCGATACTGCACTTGGGTGGGCTGGGCAGGGCTGGGCCGAGGAGCAAAACGCAGGTGCTAGCAGGTATCTGGGCTGATCCCGCTAACACTGCGTTTCAGGGAACCCTAAACTGCTGGGGAGTATAGATCTGATCGGATCAGATATCGATCCGCTCAGATACTATAGCACTAAGGGAGGTGTATGCTGCGTGCGTGGGTTTTAGCGGTACTGGCGCTAACCTGACGCTGCCTGGGGCGACGCAGACCTTATCTGATCCTAAAAACTTAACTTCTATCACCGCCGGGCAATTAGGGGGTTAAACCTTTATAGGGTAATAAACGGCGGGTGCCCTAAAACTATAATAAACTATAATAAACTGTAATAAACTACAAAAAACAAACTAGCTAACCAGCGTCACCCGTAACACTTATACGGTGATCGCTGGTGAAAGGGTTAACTAGGGGGCAATCAGGGGGTTAAAACCTTTAGCAGGTAGTATATGGGGGTCCCTGTCGCTATAAAACACTGACAGCGAACCTATATACTTACCTCCCTAACTAGCGTCACCTGTGTCACTAATACAGCGATCAGAAAAACGATCGCTTAGCGACACTGGTGACTGGGGGTAATCAAGGGGTTAACTTTTATTAGGGGGGGTTAGGGGGGTACCCTGGACCTAAGGGGGGGTACCCTAGACCTAAAGGGGGCTAACCTAACTGCCCTAAAACTTTTAACTGACACAAACTGACACCAATGCAAAAAAAAAAAAAAATGCTATTGGTGTCAGAGTGACAGGGGGTACAGGGGGGTGATCAGGGGGTGATCGGGGGGTGATGGGGGGTGACAAGTGTGCCTGGCGTGTTCTACTGAATGTGTAGTGTTGTGCAGACTTACTTGGATGTCTTCTCTCCTCGGCGCGGCGACGAAAAGACCGGCTCGAGGAGAGATGACATCACTTCCTTTCCCTCTGTTTACATTACAGAGGGAAAGGAAGCATTTCATTCGCTGGGAGCGATCGGGAGGGGGTGGCCAACAATGGATGGCCGCCCCCTCACCTCTCATTGCCCGGGAAGAAATGGCGACCGCCTCGGGCACCGGGGGGGGGACCGATCGGACCCCCCACCCGCGGAAGGCAAATCACGTACATGTACGTGATTTTGCCTGTCCGTGCCACCTTGCCGACGTACATCGGCGTGAGGCGGTCGTCAAGTGGTTAATCACTGTCAAATTTAGGGACTTATTCAGTCAAGGGACTTTTGTTTTTGTTTATTTTCTTATCAATTGTCACTGGGTGATTCTTTTATTATTTGATGTTAATTTAGTTATTCATTTACAGAGCCACAATTCACTTTAGCAGTTTATACGATTATTTATCTAAGTGGCAGCGTTAGCATTCAACCTTAGTGTTTCACTTATCCTGTCGCAGTGGGATGTGGGATCTTCAGTGTGGGTGGACGAAACTTTGGACCCTTTGATTTTAAATATACATAAAGGGTTTGATAAGCATAGTTTATCTACACACTTTGCTTGTTGCCATCAGAAAACCCCCTCTTCCCTGGAGGTGATTGCAATTGAAAAGTACACTCCACATTGGCGTGGAAGTAATCTCAGGAGGGTGGCGATATCCAAGCGTGAGACCCTGCTGTGTATTTGACCTCTGTACTTTCTGACCTCATGGCCTCAATGTGTGAGTGGGACATTAACTCTTTTAATAATAATATTTAAATATCCCACCTATAAACTTGTTATTGTTATAGAGTTTACATTAGTTTAGCTCTTTATTTATGTATGTGTCTGTATGTATGTATCTTTATTTATGTATGTGTATGTGTGTAGGTATGTGTATGTGTGTGTGTGTATATATATATATATATATATATATATATATATATATATATATATATATATTGATAGAACATTTTGCATTTCAAATTTATAATCTTGTAACTGTATTTATTTATGTTTAAATTTTATTCACATAATTTCTCAAATAGCCAAAATGTATATGAGACAGGAATGATGGTTATGAATTATGTGAATTTACCCTTCTCTATAGATAGCATTAACCATGTGACTGATGATTCAATAAAATACCTATTAATAAGAACAGTTTTTTTACAAAACATTTTAATATTCTTTTTAACCACTTCCATACCAGACCTTTTCTGGCACTCCTCTCCTACATGTAAAAAAATCATTGTTTTTGTGCCAGAAAATTACTCAGAACCTCAAATATACATACCTGGCTCTCTTCAGCAGTACTGCCACTTAGGCTTTATGCTTTAGCCCTCTTGGCCATATAATAGGGTTCCCATACAACTACTGTACCTCTTTCTTTTCAGCTTCCTTGCTAATCAGGCCTTCCACTTCAGGCTCTCATCTGTCTCCTTGGACGCACACAGTGTCTATCTAGAAAGCAGCCCCTCACTGCTCTGATCCTCAGACTTGGGTCTCTGGCTTCCACTAGTGCACACCTGCACTCTCTGGAGTCCTCGGGAGGGTGGAGCCCAGAACCCCAATCCTGACTCTGCTATAAGCCCAGGACCCACCTGCTCAATCAACCAGCCAGACTCCTGGCTGTTCCTAAAACCCGGTCCCAGGATTGGACTGGAAGTGTAAAATCTCATACCTGTACGTGATTTTGCACAGGGAAGCCGACTTGCCGCCATGTTGTATACGGTCGACAAGCGGTTAAAGCTGGTTCTACATTTTTGAGGGCATCAGCGTATGACCCTTTCATTTCTACTTGGCAAGCAGAACAGCTGAGCAGAGATGCATTCCTAGGAGCTGAAGGTACAGGGAAAGAGGCAAGTTTGGAGTGACCTAGCTACTACTGATCCTACAAAAAAGTAATTTCGGGTTGTTATTCGTTACTGTACAGTGCACATCATTAGTGCTTTGTTTTGCCTAATTGCTTCTATTTTTTTCAGCTAGAAGTGAAAGAAGCCCAATAAAAAATATATACCTTAATGCAACATTGGAAATTGCCATTCAATTAACAGGTGCACATTTGCTGGTACTGACAGAATAATATTAAAGAAAAATAAACCATTCTTTGTTGTAAACCTCTAAGATTTAGCAGATCTCAGCCAAAACCATTATAATCAACGTTGGCAATTCCTTTAGTCCACATACTGTACGTAGTTGCAATGTGTCTTCTGTGACTTCATTTGAAAAAAGACTAGTTACTTTTTCCTTCTTGTCCAACACATTCTTTTTCTTCCCTGCTAAAGGCCTATGTTTTGTAGAAAAAAACGGGGTGCGGGCTTATCACATATATATCCACTCAGATAGAGTGGTCACTCATAGATCGTTCACCGTGTAGGGTGCCGCTGCCGTAACTGAAGAAAGAGCATATATCACAAATAGCAGCCTGGCAAGAGGCACCGTGAAAGGGTTACAAATGGCAGCAAAAATCAGATCATATTAGAGTTACCATGAAAATCTTAGATTTTTATCATATTATAAAAAAGTTGGCACAATATCAGGCCCAAATGTAGAAAAAATACAGCTTCACCAAGGCTAGCCTATAATGAGTCACTATGATTAAGTAATCACCACACTAAAAGAAACAGACACAAGACAACACTTACAACAATTAAAAAGAACACGTCCAGACGCCGTGTGACAACACGCGGGCAGGCTGTCAGATGAAAATTATTGTAAAGGTAATTCCTAAAAGAGGAAAACAAAGCCACAATGGCTGTAACATTAACTGACAGCCCAGCCGCGTGTGGCCCCAGGAAGGATCTCTCAAGAGGAAAAAGGGCTAATAGATAATACTATATTATTTCAAGGAGCTTAACCTGCTCAAATTATCATGATAGTTTAGGATTTTATTCCTGATTAGTCCATCTAGATAGTAGTCATGACCATCTTATAATGAGCTCAAAAAGAAAAAAGGAAAAGGTTATCTTTTCAAAAAGAAGTCCTGGTTGTATGAAAAATTGGCTCATATAAGTCCCGGTATTGGTATCAGATATACTCTTAATTATGGGTGGTTATCTGGAGTAGTTCTTTAAGTTGAAAACTGACAAGCTCTGGTAGTAAATGATCTTGGTCTACCATTAGTCTTAAATCCACAATAACGGCACAGTTGTATTTATCACAGTATAGTAAGGTAACATAGTGGGAGGAGAGACTTCTTTCGTGCAGTGAATTCATACAGCACAAAGCATCCTTGGGCTCACTAGTCGCCCTATAGTGGAGGTACATTACCATCCTGTGTCATGGATGTCAGCTTGTCTCCGTCCTTCAACGTCCCATTTGGGGATTTTGATGTGGCCTTATCACATACGTTAGTGCCGGTTAATGCTTGTCGGGTTGTGGTCCGAAGCTTTCAGTAGGTGGACGTTCGGCTACATGCCGATCACTCTCAAGGATCTCCTATGTACATCGCGCATCCTTTATTTCCGGGAACATCACGAAAGCGGCGTCACATGGCGGGAGGGGTGTGACGTCAACGCGTTTCGCTAAAAGGGATAACGTAGCTTCATCTGGACGATCATTGGATGGCGGACCTCACTCCCTTTATGTTGTCATTTTTTCGTGAGGATGCGGCCCATCATGGTATATTAAAAGGATAGGTGTCTTATCATCAAAGTGATGCTGGTGACCTTTAGAGTAGCCAATTAAAGCAGAAGAGGTCTTGTCAACTTAGCCAGAAATCCGATCAGCATTACTGACATAGACTTTCTACTTAAAGGGGTTAGCAGAAAAAGAAGGAAAAAAAAGAATGAAAGAAAAAAAGAGAAAAAAAGGGAAAGAAGTCAAAATAAGGAAAAAGAAAAATGAAAAAATGAAAGAAAAAAGAGGGAAGGAGGAGAGGGGAGATATAAACATATAACAACACGTCAGGACATCATAATTGGGAACACTTTAAGAGGGCAGTAGCAGTTAAGTATTTCTCAGATCGTTCATGGGGTAATAATTAGGAAGAACTGATCAATCCACCTGGATTTTCAGGCAGTTTCAGTACCTCAGAAAGTTATTTTTTTTAGCTATATTAACTGACCAAGAACACCTGCAGATTTAGTTCTGTGTTGAGGCCCACCGTAACAAGAGACTTTAGCCTATATATCCACCATTTTTCTTTTTGGAGGAGTATACGGTCAAAGTCTCCTCGTCTGGTGGATAGCTTAAGGACATAAATACCCTTTATCTTCATACCCACGGGGCACCCTCCGTGGCAGTAGGCAAAATGTTTCGCTAAGGGTTTCTCTGGATTTTTCCCTAATTTCTCTTAAATGCTCACCTATCCTCACGTTTAATGTCCTCTTTGTTTTTCCAATATACATTTTTGGACATGGACAGGTGATCATATAGATCAACCTTTCTGTTGAGCAGTTAATTAGGTCCCTGATCTCATACTTCTCATGTTCTATCTATAAAGATACAAATCTGACACTTCTTGCATGGAAACATCCCCTTTGTCCTGGGATAAGTCGATAGCCAGGTGGGGTCCGGTTCCTTAATGAACTCAGACTGCATTAGCATGTCGCCCAGATTTTTGGCGCAACGTGCTACCATCTTAGGTGATGTACCGACTATGTCTGTTAACCCTGGGCAGTTGGTCAGTATCCCCCATTGTCTTTCCAGAACGTTACGTACCGAGATCCATTGGGCTTCAAAGGCCGTTATGATTCTAACTGGGCCACTATTTTTCAGGGGGCCTTTCTCATTGCTACTAGTATTACTGTGTAGTAGTCTTTCCCTGCTTCTCCCAGCTACTTTCTTTTTGGCTTTCCTGATTTGTCCATGAGAGTATCCACATTCTTTGAATCTTTTATACATCTCAGTACCCTCTCGTCTGTAATCATTTTGTTTTTAGACACATTTCTTTTAATCCTTAGGAATTGCCCGACTGGAATTCCATTTTTCAGCCAGTGTGGATGGTGGCTGTCAGCACATAAGAGTGTATTCGCAGCTGTTTTCTTACGGAAGGTCTAGAAAGGAGATCTCAGTCCGGTCATAGGTATATGTCAATGTATGTTGCGCTCATTTCGGTTAAGTTGGTCAATAAACACGTGTAGATCTTCTAAGGTACCTTTCCATACCAAGAGCACATCGTCGATGTACTTTAACCACGTATGTACGTGGTCTCGGTGCATCGATGAGGTGAATACCTCTTCCTCCTCCCAGAGGCCCAAGTGGAGGTACGCTTAGGCAGGTGCCCATGCTGCTCCCATCAAGGTACCTCTAATCTGTTGATAGTTCTGAGAATTGGAAGAAATTGTTAAAGCGGGGGTTCACCCACACCGCCAAAAAAAAAAATATTAAAAGCCAGCAGCTACAAATACTGCAGCTGCTGACTTTTAATACATGGCCACTTACCTGTCCCAGGGTCCAGCGATGTCGGCAGGGGATGCCGAGAACCCGCTCGGTTCTCGGCAGCTGCCGCCGCCATCCTAGGTGAGGGAATCAGGAAGTGAAGCGTTGCGGCTTCACTTCCCGGTTCCCTACTGCGCATGCGCGAGTCGCGCTGCGTGTCCCAAGTGGTCCCCGCTCTCTCCTGGGAGCTGTGTGTCCCCAGCAGACAGCGCGGTGGGGACGGGAAGAGGCGTAGACTCCCATGGGAGTCTATGCTGGAAGTGGGTGCAAATACCTGAAAGGTGCCAAATGTGACACCGGAGGGGGGGAGGGTTCCGAAAAGCAGAAGTTCCATTTTTGTGTGGAACTCCGCTTTAAGTAAGGCAAATTCCAGTAACTCTATCAAGAACTCATTCTGTGGGCCATACTGGGGGTAGTGAAGGTCGAGGAAAGTGATTCCATTTCAATGCCTACCAGCAACACCTAGTCCCCCACCTATAGCTCCGTGATTTTGGCTAATACATGTCGGGTATCCTGGACAAAAGATTTCAAATTTCTCACCATGTCCTTATGAGAGAATCCAGGTAACCACCAATCCTCTCAAGGGGACCCTGGCAGGCCGAGACTATAGTTCCTGCCAGGCGGGTTCTCTAAGTTTTTATGTACCTTGGGAATGATATAGAAGGTGTGTACATTGAATTCCCTCACTTGGAGGTGCTCGTGTTCACGTGTGCTCAGGAGGCCTACTTCCCTGGCATCCTTTAATTTCTGATTTAATTCATGAACAACTTCAGGGAAGGGATAGTAGTCCAATCTCCTATATGTCGTTCGATCATGTAGAAGATGTCTTGCTTCTTTTTCATACTGATTTTAATTTATTAAGACTACGTTCCCTCCCCTATCGCTCTTTTTAATGATGATATTTTTAATTTCCCTAAGCTCTTTAAGGGCTCATCTTTCTGCATGCGTCAAGTTGTCAGTACCTTTTTTTTGTGTCCAGTCAATACCGTCAAAGTCTGCCTGTACCATCTCCAAGAAGAGATTCAATCACCTATTCTTGGATAGGGGTGGCATTTTCTTGGATCGGATCTTTAGGTTTGCCACTCTCTTACTAGGGTTTGTTGTCTCTGGTATTGAAAAAATTATTAGACCCCCGCGCTTATGGTGAAAATGAAAAATGAAGAGCTGCAGCCTCTATCATTAAATTCACCCTAAGGTGAATTTAGAAGAAATGTGAAAAAAGAGGGGATAGGTATGGCGCTGCTCTTATTAAGAGATGACCTACAACCTCTAAATACTTGAGGGGTGTGTGTCACGGGTGCATTTAGTACAAAAAGTGACAATAAAAGTGCAGAAAATAAATATTTGTATCACTTCCGGTTTCGAGCCGTGGAGCGCAGATCGCTCCAGTCTCCTGTTTTTAAATACTGTTTTCGCTTTTAATGATTTTTAATAAATGTGAGTACCCATCAGTATTATTAATAAATGTTTGGATATTTGTACGGTATCATACTATGGAGTCTCTTTCCTCTCTACATGTGGGCAACATCTAAGAGGTTAACAGTGAGACCACTTTCACAGCAACAATATACACCAGTCATATATGTTGGATTTTTTTGCACAGAAATGTCACTTTGAATTGCAGGTTTTGCACAGGATTGTGTTTTCGTTTGAACAATATGCATTTTATATATAAGCGGTTAGGTAGTTTACACAGTAGGATTTTTATGTGGATTTTGGTGAATATACAAATATTTATTTTCTGCACTTTTATTGTCACTTTTTGCACTAAATGCACCCGTGACACACACCCCTCAAGTATTTAGAGGTTGTAGGTCACCTCTTAATAAGAGCAGCGCCATACCTATCCCCTCTTTTTTCACATGTTGTCTCTGGTATGTCCTCATTCTCCTCCAGAAAGGAATTCAAAATTTCCAGGGCTTTCTCGTCCTCTACACCTAAGTGGGGTTCACTAGCGCCTATAGTATATTTTCTCTCATAGAGAGATCGTAAAAAAACTTTCGAAGGAAGAGTGTTATGTATTTATAGACAGTAAACTCATCCATATTACTTACTGGGGAGAATGTCATACCTTTTTGTAGTAACTTAATATGGTCGTGGGAAAGTCAGATAAATTGATCACTTTCATATCTTTTTGGTCGTCGTTCTCAAGTGGGGACGAGATTAGTGTCTTTACTAGCTCCTTGTAAATGATCGCTGGCTGCCTATTTTTGTTTGTTTCTCTTTGTTCTGTAGCACCGATTGAGTTTTGTTTTTTGTTGTTGTTTTTTGGAGGGGTGGTATGGTCTGTGGCCAGCTCCACCCCCTCCTTCTCTAAAAAAGTCACAGTCTTATTATTTTTCTCATCTGTGTCAGTATTGGATTTTCTGTGCCGTGATCTCAATTGCTGACATGGTCCCTTTCCCCAGGATCTATTCCGTCCACGTTGGGTGGTTAGATCAAAAGTTTAGTCTTTTTCAAAATCTGAAATGCCTCTTCTAAATTTACTGTTTCATTATTTTTAGGTTAAGTTGGACCCTTTCTATCTCTTTTTGAGAATGTAATTTTGTTTTGAAAACTCCCCTGTCTCTTTTAGGGCTTCCAGTCCACGTGCACTTTCCTCAATCTGTTCCTTAATCTCTATTAACTGAATCTTTTCCTCCTCCACTATTAACCCCATAACATCCATTCCATGATTAATACAGAGTTCCTTCCATTTAGTTTTGTAGGCTTTTGTCCTACTGAAAAATCAAAGTTAAAGGACCACTGGAAGATTGCCCAAGGGAAGCTAATACTTGGCAAGAGAATCAACAGCTTATCAAAACCGTCTGTGTGTTCTGCACATTCACAGATTATATTTATGTGAAAGAAGTAAAAAGAAAACTATCAGACTTGAATTAAATTGTCTCAGCGTTGTAATTGGTTTTCTTTGATTTTCAAATTGCTTGCATTCAAGACTTAGTTTGATTAATTATTCCGTCCCATAGTATTTGAACTTTTTATTGCAATGCTTTGCATCATTGTGCTTGCTGGTTTGGATTTCAAATGATACATGACTGAGATCTCCAACTGCATTGTAACCACATTGACAAGTACAGCCAACTTTTTAGATAGCCACATGAATTATGGGATTGTGGCATGTGGGTACCGTATACAGGGCTGCTGGTAGAAATCATGGGGCCCCGTACAGCCTACCTGATGGGGGGGCCCCCTTTAGCCCTGCCTTTGACTCCACCCTTGGCCCACCCTCAGTCCCACCCCTGGTTCCTCCCCTGATCTCACCTGCTTTGTGTATATCCTAATGCTGATGTTCATAAGACACAGTGAGGATTCTGGGGACTCTATCTGGATACTAGTGTCAGTCACTATGTGATGCACTGCTGCCACGCGGCTGCCTCCACCACTGGGACTAGTGCTGCTGCTCACTGTCTGTGTGAGCAGCCTCAAGTCAGTCTCAACATCTGTCCTGAGGGAGTGCAGCATGTACACAAAATCACTGTGTGGGAAGGCAGCTGGAATGACCTGAACTATAATTTAGCAGAGCAGGTTGCAGCGTGGGGTATGTACTTACGCCCCGATGATAAAAAAGTCCCTGCAATGCTCTGACCTCCTGGGCCCCACAGCTGACCTGATGGGGCCCAGGAAAATGTGTTTTTTTTACACCCCCAAAGCATGTAGGAGTAGGGGAGGGGGGTGTATTTTAAGGTAGCGCTACCCCCCGTAGGAGCCACTTGAGTTTATTTGGTTCTGTACTCTGCCCCTCAACCCCCAGAACAGACTCAGCCCCTCTAACACACCTAGTAATTAAACAATATTGTAGACACAACAATAGTAAACCAGATAGAGTATCTTTGCTGAAACACCTTTTCCTTCTCTTTGTAATAATGCAAACAGTAGTATCTAGCCAAGTAATAACTATCTATAACAAACTCTAATTATTGAGCAGTATAGCCCTGAGACTGATGCACATTATAACCAATACAGTTTTAACCACTTTAAGACCACCCACCTCACATATACTGCAGCAGGGCAGCTCTATTGCTCGAAACTACGTACCTGTCTATCGTTTCATGCAAAAGATACCGTGGGCGCGCGTGCGCCGCTGGACTCTATCTCCGCCGGCCACTTGCAGTCGCTGCACAGAGAGGCAGAACGGGGATCTGCCTATGTAAACAAGGCAGATCCCCATTCTGACAGGGGACAACATGGAGATCTGCTATTCCTAGTAATCAGGAACAACAATCTCTGTGTTGTCCAGTGAACCCATCCCCCACACAGAACACACCTAGGGAACACAGTTAACCCCTTGATCGCACCCTAGTGTTAACCCCTTCCCTGCCAGTGTCATTTATACATTGATCAGTGCATTTTTCTTTAGCACTGATCACTGTAATAATGTCACTGGCCCCCAGAAAGTGTCACTTGGGGTCAGAATTTTCTTCCGCAATGTCACAGTCCTGCTAAAAATCGCAGATCACCGCAATTACCAGTAAAAACATTTAAAAAATAAAAGTCCATAAATCTATAACCTATTTTGTAGACGCTATAACTTTTGCGCAAACCAATCAATATACACTTATTGCGATTTTTTGGGGTTTTTTGGGGGTTTTTTTGTTTTTTTGTTTATTGGCCTAATCTGATGAATACATTCTGATATATATATATATATATATATATATATATATATATATATATATATATATATATATATATATATATATATATATGTGTTTTTTTTATTTTGTTTTTTTTGGATATCTATTATACCACCAAAAAAAAGCTCTATTTGTGGGGAAAAAGGGACATCAATTCAATTTTGTTTTGGTACAACGTTTCACGCCCGCGTGGTGGTGAAAGAGTCACCACCTTGCTCAGCAAATATGTTTTCCTAGCAGAGAAAAGGAAAACAATTCTTCCCTCTCAGGCTCCCTCCAACTCATCCTCACTGCCTCCTGGTCCCTTCTCGTCTCCCTCGGTCTTCTTTGCAGCCTCCTGGTGTTCTCTTCCCTCCCCTAGGCATGCTGGGGGATACAGTCCACTCCCAGGGAATCACCATGGGGCCACTGGTACCCGGGACTACATGTCTAAAATCCTCTCCTGCTCTGACTCTTGCCTCTCCAGCAGCCCCGATCCATCCTGCTCTCGGTCTGTGTGAAGAGGAAGGGGAGGGGGGGAAATCCCCTGCAGCTGCGGCTCTGTCTGTATCCCTTCCCTGAGCCTGTCAGTGTCAGTGCCGCTGCCTTGGGAGGCTGGTGCAATGTGTGTGTGAGTGGAGTGGGGGGGGTGGGGGGGTTGGGTTGGCATCCGGCATCAGCACCGCTACATTAGGCAGCCCTGTTTCTTTTTTTGGCAGACATTGACTATAAAGCTGCTGGGGCCCCTGTTGGAGCCGGGCCCAGTACAACAGAGCCGTACAACCGGTCCGTACAACCGATCCTATCAGCGGCCCTGACTGTATATCTGATACAGTCTATATTGTTAAAAGGTATGTACACAAACCATGCATCAAGACAAAACATCTTCCTTGTTTCATAATACAGAACATTGGCCAAAGTGAATGTGAAACAGTAGGAAGTAAGTCAACCACATGTGAAATATCCTGGAATCAAGGAACCATTTGGTTAGATAGGAGCCTGTAGCACTGAAAATCCAGCCATTAGACCATGGTTTCCAGCAGAGCTAACCTTTAATATTGATTGGACCCTGGGCAAACATTTCCTTTGGGCCCCCAGCTCCCCCAGCTCTGAGACATACAATAAATAGCAGCTAGACTCAAAATCAGGTCAGGCAGCAATTGTGATTGGTTGCCAGAGGTAAGAGCATATCATTACTGTCCATTGACTGGCTGCTAGACGTTACAGCACACATTATGACTCATCGATTAGTTGCCAGATGTTACAGCACATCATTCCTGCTAACCGATTGGTTGCTAGAGGTTACTATACATCCTTACCGCTCACTGATTTAGTTGCTAGAGGTTACATGCTTACCACTCACTTATTGGCTGCTAGAGGTTACATGCGCACTGATTGGTTGCTAGAGGTTACATGCTTACCAATCACTCATTGGTTGCTAGAGGTTACTGCACAGTATTACCGCTCAGTGATTGGTTGCTAGAGGTTACTGTGCCTCATTACCACTTATTGGTTGCTACAGGTCACAGCACACCAATACAGCTCACTGATTGGTTGCTGGAGGTTACAGCACATCATCTCCTCACTGCCTGCACACAATGGACTGGGGAGGTGAGGGGACCTGCCAATAGACAGAAAACTCCTGGAACTTGCTATTAGCAATGAGCAGAGCAGAGCACACAAAGCTATGAAGGTTAACTGAGTTCAGCTAGGAACATAGCCCAATAGCAGCAGTATCCCTGAGGACAGGCTGCCAAAAATAAATGGCTAGTTATGCCACCTGCAGTAAAGCAGTGTTGAGGGGTGAGCTACGTACAGAGTGCAGGGGTGAGGGGTGCACCATGTACAGAATGCAGGATTGAGGGGTGCGCTTTGTATGGAGTAGAGGGTTAAAGGGTGAGCTATGTACAGAGTGCAGGATTGAGGGGTGAGCTATGTACGGAGTACAGGATTGAGGGGTAAGGTATGTACAATGTGCAGGGTTTAAGGGTAAGCTATGTACAGAGTGCAGGATGGAGGGGTGAGCCATGTACGGAGTTCATGATAGAGAGGTGAGCTGTGTATGGAGTGCAGGATTGAGGGGGAGCTGTGTACAGAGTGCAGGATTGAGGGGGAGCTGTGTACAGAGTGCAGGATTGAGGAGTAAACTGTGTACAGAGTGAAGGATTGAGAGGTGAGCTGTGTACGGGGTATAGGGTTTAGGGGTGAACTGAGTACGAAGTGCAGGATTTAGGGTGAGCTATGTACGGAATGCAGGGTTCAGGGGTGTGTTGTGTACATCCAAGTCCCCCCCCCCCAGGTAAAGACCTCTCCTTCCCCCAGATTCCAGTTTGGGGAGCTCACCCCCATCAATACACAGCATTCCTCTGGCATTATTCCCCCCTCCTCCCCCTTTCAATACTGAGCATTCGGAGTCCTCACCTTTGGTCATGTGACACATTTCTCCCAAATATTACACGCGATATTGAAAATGTCAATTCTCTGTCAGTTTATGCGGTATTAACCTCAAAAAGCAAAAACGCTTGGTAAATACCACATAGGGCAGCATTAAAGTCAATTCACTAAAGAATATATACATGCATGTGGATAATAAGAAGTGGTCTAGGTATGCGATAGTTAAAGAATGTTTTTTATTTTAGCAGTTTGTCAAGGACCTGCCACCTATTGGCTCCTTAACAACCCCACACCAAAATCTAAAAGAATCTAAAATCTAGCGTGGTTCCCCCAAAAAGAAAAATTCATGCCGGACTATTATCTTAGCATGCAGCTCGCCAGGCCAGAAAGGGGGGGGGGACAAATGAGCACCCCCACTCCTGAACCATGCCAGGCCACATGCACTCAACATGGAGGGGTGCTTTGGACAAGGGCCTTTTCCCCACAACTCTGGCCTGGTGGTTGTGGGGGGTGACTTATCGAAAGTACTTTGTGTAAAAAAAAAAAATATATATACATATATATTGTGGTAGTGTGGTACCCCACCAGGGGAAGGACGTAGAATTCTCAACCAGGTGGGTTGAGGGGCTCCAAGGGGTTTGCTTATTTGAGAGGAAACTGGTATTTTAGTTTCCTCACTGTGTAGGAAAATCCATTTTGGGACCTGAAGCCTGAGGATTTCATAGCTATCCAGGGGGGATGAAATCCCCAGTCTTGGGTTCTGATTTTGTAATCTACCAGCTCACAGACTGGTCGGCTGTGTGCTGGACTATTTATAGATAACTGACCATGGTTTTGGGTTCCACCCTCCTGAGGAGTCCAAGCTTGCAAGGGAGAAGCCAGAGAGTGCAGGTCGGCACTGTGAAAGCCAGAGACCCAAGCCTGAGGTTACTGACAGGAGTCAGGAGGGCTCCATGTGGGAGCCTGAGCAGTTGTGCTGCTGCTAAAGAGAGCCAGGTGGCTTAGTATTTTGTTCGCAATGTTGCATGTGTAAGCCTGGAGGCTGAATGTACAATTATTTGGTGCTGAGGGTGAAAACCCCCCTGTGAGGGAAACACTTTGCTTTCATTTCTGGAACTTTGATCTTTCTTTAAAAAAGGTGGGCCAACAAGCCCTGAAATTTAACTATTTTGTGTGGACTGTTCTTGCTAGCAGACACTACACTAGATCTAAATAACCCCCAACTTTACAAGTGGTGGAGGATGCGGGCAGAACTGGAGATACCTGCAAACTAAGGTAATCTATTATATGAACTGTGTATGTGTGCATGAGACAGCACAATCTGTGTGTGCGGGTGAGGAAAGCTTCCATGAAGAGAAAAGGAACTGGCTTTAAAGAGATAGTACTCCATTTTGTTGCTGGACTGCACGAAAGTGTTGTGGAGTGACTGCAAGGATGAAGCAAGGGTTTGAGCTTGCCGGAGAATATTGCAGACTGTTTTTTTGCTGCACCAACTCCAGTTAAAGGGGAAGTGCATTCTGTTTTCCCTGGAAACGCTGGTGCAAGTAGACCAGCTAGCAAGATGCAAAGATCTAAGTTTGAAAGAGGATGGAGTGTTAGAGGCCCTGTCAAGGCTCTGAGGCCAGAACGCTGTTTGTGGTGCAGTGAGTGGGGGCATGCTGTCTCCAAGTGCCCTTTGTCGCAGCTTTCAGTACAAAGTGACATGGCCAGACAAAGGTCTGCAACAGTGTTTGGGAAGCCTGGTAAGAGTGCGAAGAGTGACCGACAGGCTGACTGGAAGTTGGAGAAGAATGCGGTTGCCTGTAGCAATGGCAGTGATGTCAAGTCTGCAGACCAAGTGAGAAAAGAATTGCCTGCAAAGGATCGTGGTAAGTTGAAAGCAACAACGCTTCAAGCAGAAGTCATCGTGTTTGGGAGAGTCAGTAAAGTACAGCTAGGAGAGTGCCATCTCCCTTAACAACGAGAGATCGAGTGCCAACCAGAAGAAGGAGCTACAGTGGAGATGTGGAGCAGGGTCCCACTAAAGATATGTGCAGAAATTTACCATGTCTGGAATGTGGTCAACGGGGGCATGGGATCTTTTTTTTGTCCCAGATAGTTGAATATGGCTGGAGATATTGCTACTGGGTGGAAGTCTTTGTCTGCAAGCCCAGATTCTTGTTCAAAAGTGTTTGCAGTCACCTCTGGCAACAGTGAGGAAGTACCTGTTGTGCCTGCAGGGGGTGCTAAGGAGTCAGGAATGGCTGCTGCAGTTTCATCCCATGGCCACCAGGGAGAGTTGGCCAATGAAAGTGCGACAAGGGATAGACAATGTACTCAAATGAACATGGTAACCCCTCTTACAGTGATGAGTAAAACTGTTGCTAGTCAAGTCAGGGAAGAGACTGACTATGTAACTGTGCACACTGGAGTGGAAGTGACCCCAAATGGGAGATCTGCTTTGTGTGTGGAAAAGGACTTGCCTTGCTGCAGTGCCCTGTCCAGTGGGGAGGAAAGTGTTTAAAATTGAATGTGACAATGGGATGTGTAAAACTGCTAATATTGGGTTGGCTAAAGTTTATGGTCCAGTGGCTAATGGGTTAGTGCTGTTTACTAGAGATAAAAACTTTGCTATGAATGTGGTTAAAAATGTGCTATCTCCCCTAGCAACTGTGATGAAGGCCACAGAGGTGTCCCTAGAAACCCCCAGGGAGCTCTGTGTTTTGGAGCCGGAGGTTGCCCAGGACAACAATGGTGCCGCTCTGATGGATAAGAAGGTACTTGAACACAGTGCTAACAAGATGTTAAATGCTAAAACCGGAATGTTTGAAAATACTCGTGGTGGAAATGGGTTAATGCAGTCTGGCAATGACAGGTGTGAAAGTGTTCATACATTTAATGAAGGGCCACCAGAGCACGGTGGTGAGAGTGTGGTATTGCAGCCTGCTATGGCTAAAAATGTAGTGCCACAGTCTGGTTTGAACAAAAGTGACATGTGCAATGTGTCTGTTGCTGAGCCACTCTGTCCCTCTGGGTCTCCTTGGGCAGTTGGAGCGGTACTCTGTGGTGCCGCTGATGGGAGCGCAGAGATAACAGACTGGGGCAGATAGGCAAAAAAGCCTGTTAGCTTTGTTGGAAAAGGCCTCTGTTGGTAAGAGTGGAGCAGACATGATTTCTGCGGTGCCAGATGAAGGACCTGCAGAGCAACTTATATGCAAGGGTGCACTTGCTACTGCAGATGTCGCTCACAAGATGGAAGCACCAAGTAAGGGCTAATGCACAGAAGAGGTCATGTCTGTGATCCACAAAGAGCCTTATGATGTGGTAACGAGTGACATGCTGCCAAACAAGCAGGTGTTGGTGGAAGTGCCTAATGGCAAAAGTACAAATTAAGTGATTGGGTTCATAAACTCGAATATGGAATTATGCAGCAATAGTCAGTTGTCAGAACAGTTGCTGGAAGAGAGTCATGGGGCAGTGGAGTTGGTGGATAGATAAGTTGTCATGGGAGACAACCACTCTGCTGTGTGTGATTCCTCTTCAGACACTGCCCTGTCAAACACTGGTGAAATTAACTTTGACAATAATGAAAAGGGTAGAGCCCTTGTGGTTTTTGATGGTTTTGTTGCTGTGGGTGACAAAAATAATGGTAGACCTGATGGTTAAGTTGATATGGTTGCAGCTAAACCTGAAAATTGTAATGAGATGGGGAATGACATGGCGGACACAGCAGAGTTTAACAATCTAGTAGTAGGCCCCCTTCAGGTTCAGGGGAGTAATCAGAGTAAACTTCTTTCACAATTTAGGAAGCATCAGAAGGAATACTTGAATAAAGAGTAGAAATCTTTAAAGGTGTCACATGACTTAAAAACCTCAGAGTGGCAAGACAGTTGAGAGAGACTAGGATGAGGCTGCAGTCATATGAGGATGTTAGTGATGAAACTGACAAAATGAAGCATGCAGTGTACATGAGGAAACAAGTGACGCTAAGTTTGGAAAGTAAGAGGGTGCCCGTACATAGAGTGCAGAGAGGGACCAGTGTCACCCGAATAAAAGAGCCCCCACTTATCACTAAACCAATGTTTAAAAATGTGGTTCCTTCTAAATCAAATAAAGAGAAAAGGGGTAGTCTAGTGGATATATTTAGGGAGCACTTTGTAACTTTAAGGCCACTTTCACACTGAGGCGCTTTACACGCTTTTTGTGCTAAAAATAGCACCTGCAAAGTGCCTCTAAAGCACCTCTCCTGTCACTCCAGTGTAAAAGCCAGAGTGCATTCACACTGGAGCGGTGCACTTGCGGGACATTAAAAGTCCTGCAAGCAGCATCTTTGGGGTGGTTTGGGAGCGGTGTATACAGGCGCTTTTAACCCCTTCGAGGGGGTTAAAAGCGCACCGCTAGCGGCAGCAAAGCACTGCTTACACAGCGGTAAAGTGCCACTAAAACTACCGCTACCGCCCCCACAGCCTCAGTGTGAAAGTGATCTAATGGTATCAGACCCTTAAAGCCACAATGTCCACCTCATGTACAAAAAGATACCGAGATTAGTAAACTCCCTACTAGCAAGGGGGCTAGTGTAGGCCCAAGAGAAATAGAAAGACATCGCTTTTGGAAGCGCATTTGTAAAAAGGCACGTGGATGTAATTTTAGGGCCCAAGTAAGAGTAGCAGGGGGACACTAAGGTCTAATACCCTTGCCCTTTAAAGGGTATTCATCACTCATGCTTATCACTCCACGTACTCGAACTATGCCAGGGTTGTATCAGTTCTAGTGACTAAATTCCTCCCTGTACCATTAAAACAGTAGTAACTGACTCCTTTGGTAGGTTTTTTATACTGGTCCTTTTAATAATCTCCTGTACACTCTTGTGGCAGTCTATATCCCACCACCATTCACTAAAGCAGTCTGAAAATGTCAGAAATCATGAAATCAGACCGAGACAGAAGTACAGTTAAATCACACTTGTTTAATAATAAAAGTAAAAAGAACGAACTTAGTCAAAACATAGCCAAAGTTCAGTAACCGCAATGGATAGTCAGCCAAGCCAGAAGTCAGGGATCAAAGTAGTGGAACAGCAAGCATAATCCGGAGCCAGAAGGGATGTCATCAAAGCATGTTACTTGGGATGTCTTCAAGGCCACCCTTAGAGGGTCTATCTCAGGGGTTATTAAACAACTCAGGTCTGACAGGGAATGTAAGGTCTGAGCTCATGAGCAGGCTGCTACAGATGTGGAAGTAGAATATCTCAGAAACCCATCCTCAAACTTTAAGATCTGGACAGACTGTGCTCACCAACGTGTTTTGGTGCTGGTAGAGAAAACCCAAAAGAAACTACTGTATCAATGTCAGAGAGTGTTTGGGGATAAGAATAGTAAACCGTAATGCCCCGTAAACACGATCGGAATTTCCGGCAGAAAAACCTTGGATGGTTTTTCCAACGGAATTCCGCTCAAGCTTGCCTTGCATACACACGGTCACACAAGTTCTCAGAAATTTCGACCGTCAAGAACGCGGTGACGTACAAAACCACGACGAGCTGAGAAAATGAAGTTCAATGCTTCTGAGCATTCGTCAAATTGTTTCCGATCATGCGTAGGAATTTTGCGTGTCGGAATTGCTACAGACGATCGGAATTTCAGATAGGAACTTTTTCTGTAGGAAAAATAGAGAACCTGCTCTCAATCTTTTGCTGGCGGAAATTCTGCCAGCAAAAGTCAGATGGAGCATACACACGGTCGGAATTTCCAACCAAAAGCTCACATCGGACTTTTGCTGGCTGAATTTTTGATCGTGTGTACGGGGCATTAGCATATGTAGCGCTATCCCAGTATGTCCCTACTTCTATTCCTTGCATTTATGATGAAAATCATGTACCTCGCCAGAGGATATAGCCCATGCTTTTACAAAATTTTGTGCCAACCTTTACTCATTTCGGGTGAAATATAGGTTGGAGGAGGCCCAACAGTACCTAGAACCAATACCTTTAGCTGTATTATCTGAGGAGTCTGCAGCAGACCTGGAGCTCCCTATCTCTGTTGAGGAAATAGAGGCTGCCGTCCAATCTTTCCACCCTAATAAAACACCAGGATTGGACGGGTATCCGGTAGAGTGGTATTGTACATATAAGACATTCTTTGCCCAGAAATTGCTTGAAGTTTCTAGGGATGCTTTTGATAGAGGTGTACTCCCAGACTCACTCAGAGAAGCATTAATAGTCTTTATTCCCAAACCGTGCATGCACCATACCCTTTGTGAGTCCAATATCCTTAATTAAAGTGGATGCTAAGATTTTGGCCAAACTCCTTGCAAGACAGTTGAACAAAATTATAACTTCTATTATTAATCTAGACCAAACCGGGTTCATCCCGGGACGCTCAATCTGCGTCATTTGTTTACAGTCTTGCAATCAGAGGGGTATTTTCTGATCACCGGGTTGTTGTGTCCTTGGATACCAACAAGGCCTTTGATACTATTGAATGGCCATACCTTTTGGCAGTCCTTGGGGCGTTTGGGATTTGGACCTAAATTTATTGCCTGGGTTAGGGTATTGTATTATAAACCTGTGGCCTGTATAAGAGTTAAAAATATAATTACTGATATTTTTGATATCGACTGGGGCACTCCACAGGGGTGTTCATTGTCACTCTTGTTTTTCCTTGTTATTAAACCGCTGGCAGCGTTATTGTGGGCAAACTATGCTGTTAGGTGTTGTTGGATAAACACCTTGGAGGAAAAGACCTCTTTATATGCAGACGATATGCTCTTATACCTAGCAGATCCAGATGGGTCCCTGGTCAGTGCATTAGATATCATATTGAGTTTTGGTAACTACTCAAGGTTTAGGATGAATTGGAGCAAATCCATTTCTCCTTTGATCCCACATACTCGCCCAGACTACCCCCAAATGTCTCATTGCAGATGGTCTCTAGATTTAGATATCTGGGAGTCGAAATTCAACTTCCTCTAGGTACATCTCTGTCTAATAATCTTTCCCCCCTCATTTTCCTCCTGAAGAGTAATATACAATCCTGGTCTAAACTCACTCTTAATTTGCTGAGATGTATTAACTTGTTTAACCGCTTGCCGCCCGCCTACTGTCAAATGACAGAGGAGCGGTGCGGCTCTCGTTCTGGGAGGACGTCACATGATGGCACCCCAGAATGGCTGCTCTCGCGTTCCGTAGGGGTGCACAGCACGGCGATCGCGGCCGCGTTCCTAGGACACGGCGCGACCCTGATCTCTGTAAAGAGCCGATGACGCGGCTCTTTAACCATGTAATCTGCTGTGTCCAATCACAGCCGGTCACATATAAATGCAGAAGTGCCATTAATCGGCTCTCCTCGCCTCACACGAACAGAGCGTTTAAACCACTGTATGGTCTTGGCCACCGTGCTGCAGCTCAGTTTCAGGGTCTTGGCAATCTTCCTATAGCCTAGACCATCTTTATGTAGAGCAACAATTCTTTGTCATGAGGTGCCATGTTGAACCATCAGTGACCAGTATGAGAAAGTGAGAGCGATAACACCAAATTTAACACACCTGCTCCCCATTCACACCTGGGACCTTGTAATACTAACGAGTCACATGACACCGGCTTGCCAGCTGTTTAGACATTAAGGGTTGTGTGTTGAGTTATTTTGAGAGGATAGCAAATTTACACTGTTATACAAGCTGTACACTCACTACTTTACATTGTAGCAAAGTGTCATTTCTTTAGTGTTGTCACATGAAAAGATATAATAAAATATTTACAAAAATGTGAGGGGTGTACTCACTTTTGTGAGATACTGTATATACGGTTTACCATTATTACCACAAAGGAGGGGAAGGATGTTTAGACCTTCCAAGTCAAGCAAGGATTCCTGTAATGTGAAAGATACTAAATTATTTATAGAAAAAAAAGCATGCCCCTCTTTTTTGAGGTGACTACACTTGGGGGTAGCATTAAGTGGGTCTCCTGAGCACAAAAAATGGCAGTTTGTATTTTGTGGGCCTCCTGCCATGGAGAAATGAAAGATTCAGACCCTGTTTTAAGGGCCTGCCAGCACAGAACGGGCAAACGTGTGTGCGCATGCGCACGTGCGCCCCTGGCCGGATTGAACACCAGCGCCTGTCTCCCTGTGAACGTCAGCGCGCACCGCAACGGACGCACACGCATTCATGCTAGCGCCGTTTGGCGCCAAGGGCCCTTTAAAAGAATTGCAGTTACACTTGTGCAGTGCTGTTTTGTCTGCAGCTCTGTGCTTGTATCCTGAAACCTGCCTGGTGATCCTACCTACTGACCCGGCTCCTGTTTGACCTGCCTGCTCTCTCCTATCCCAATCCCGGCTTGCCTGACTCTATTTATGGACTTCTGCTTAATACCCGTTGCCGAATCTCTGCCTGTTATCTGGCCCTGCTAAAACCTGCTGTATTTGCCTGCCTGATTACCTGTTTGACCCAGCTTGTCTGACCTCTCTGCTGCCTTGCTCTGTGTATGTGTGCCGTATCTTTTGGCTTGTCTCATCCAGTTCCAGTTACCGCTGCTCCTGCATCCACCAGCTCTTTGGGTCGCTGACCTGCTACTGTCTCAACTGTCTCCGCAGTTCCAGCCATCTCTGGAGGAGCTCCATTCTGCCACAGCACCTACTGCTGCAACTTCCCAGGGCAATCCTACCCCACTGTGCTCACGAGACCACTGTTCCCACTCCAGTGGCTCATGAACCAGAGTTGTAAGAGAGGTCTTCTTCTACCAGTCAGGCTCTACTACCAGGTACCTAACACCCTGAGCATTGACGTTACTGACATAATTCTGAGTCCCATGCTGATATACTGAAGGAAGAGAATGTGTCAACTCCTCAAGTCCCAGCTGTCCAGAGGATGAGAGAATGGCTGTAGGAGATTGGGCCCAATGTGCTGTTTTGGATGCTACAGTTGTAGCCACATGAGTATTGCAAAGCTTAACTGCATGAAAAGAGAAAGGGTCTTCACCCAGAACAAGATTAGGGAAATTCACAACAGGTATTGGTTGCCAAATTCAAATGAATTATCAACAAATAGAGAAAGAGAAACCGGTAAAAAGAAGGTCCTGATTGAGAACCATGTGCAGTGTTTACTACTGTGAAGGCACTGGGGGGATAGAGTATAGTGGTATTTACTCTTAGCCAGGGATTGTGAGATCACATGTAGTATATTAAAAAGGTGCTTATGGGCCTCCCTGTAGGTTCTTTGGACAGATGTACAGCGGTAAAGAGGGGTGTTGTTGGTTTCAGGACATCCCATGTCCCATGGACAGAGAAGTGGGAGACCTTCATGATTGTTGTAGTCACTCCGTTGTGTGTGATAACCAGTTTAGATGGGTACTTCCATCTGTGCAATGAAAAAGGGGGGATAGACTTTGTGGGACTTTAAATGAAATGTATGTGAATATGTCTCCATCCCTGATTCAGTAGAAACAAAGAAGAAATGAATGGGACTTTATATGAGGTATGTGCGGCAACAGAAAAGCTGTCAGTGTAAAAACACAATGTTTATTGCGTAGTAATGATTACATAACATGTTAAAATCCATTCATGGGTTTGTGTTCATAATGACAATATGTAACAAACATTATATGTAGAACTGGTGACAAGAACAAATTGATACATTGTATAATAAATATATGACCACTGCATCAAGATAAAACATTGTAGGATAAATATGTAACAGTCATCTTAGATGACATGGACCACCTAAGGAACAGAGTATAAAGATAAAATCTCTCTATATATAACTGGTTGAACCATCTAATGTAGATGAGTTCCTTAAATTAATCCCTATGTGTTTTGCTCATTTATTCCACTCTTCAGTGGCAACATTTTAAATATCTGTGAAAAAAAACACAAATATAAAAAATAATAATCGAAAATATTATTGTGTAAAACAATCTAGCAAAGGTGCCTGACAAAAAAGAATAGTAACCAAAGGGAGGAGATTGCTCCTCCCTATTGGGTATTTACATATGAGTTAAATATGAAGTTTTAAGATTACAACAAAAGTGGCGCTCAAGGCATCTGTGGAGCTGAGGTACTAGGACCCAAGGAGTGGAACAGGAGCATAAATCGAACCTCCACAGAAAAGGAATATCCAGAGGTGATGTGTGTAGACTCCAACACTATAATTAAAAAAATTATTGAGGGAATTATATAAAACTACACTAAACAAAATTGTGAATGAGAGTGAATGGAACCCTCAACCAAAGACAAACTAGAGATACAGATACACCTGTATCTCTAGTTTGTCTTTGGTTGAGCGTTCCATTCTCTCTCATTCATGAGTTTGTATAGTGTCGTTTTATATAATTTACTCAATAATTTTTTATATTATAGTGACAGACGCCTTGAGCGGCACTTTTCTTGCAATTCTCACCACTTTGGTTACTATTCTTTTTTGTCAGGCACCTTTGCTAGATTATTTTACACAATAATATTTTGTATTATTATTTTTTATATTTTTTGTTTTTTTCACAGATATTAAATGCATTTGCCCCTGAAGAGTGGAATAAATCCATAAAACACATAGAGATTATTTGATGCATCTCATCTTCATCAGATGATTTAACCGGTTTTATATATACAGATTTTATCTTCATACTCTGTTCCTGAGGTGGTCCATGTCATCTAGGACAGCTGTTACATATTTATCCTACAATGTTTTATCTTGATGCAGCGGTCATATATTTATTATACAATGTATCAATTTGTTGTTGTTGCCAGTTCTACATACAATGTTTGTTACATATTGTCATTATGGGCACAAACCCATGAATGGATTATTGTAATATGTTATGTAATCATTACTAAGCAATAAACTTTATGTTTTTACACTGACTGCTTTTCTGTTGCTGCACATACCTCATATAAAGTCCCATTAATTTTTTCTACTCCATCAATGTTTTATAATTCCTTTTTGCCTTAGTAATGATCGAGAGGTTTGTGCATTATTTCAGGGAATGTTGGAAATGGTCAAGAAGCAGCTATTGTTTAGTGGCTTGTTCAGGAAGATGATCTCCTTGGCAGAAGGCTTCCATTATCCTTTCTTACACAAGGTAAAAATGGATTGTAGCAGGAATCACATGGTGTATTGGGGAGAAAATAGGTGGGTTTGGGGATGCAGTGCAATCTACTGATTGTAAGATCAGCTGTCTTGAGGGGATGGTAGCACAGACAGAAAAAGGTAGTGCACATATTGTTGCAACTGTAAAGGTTGAACAGATTCTGTTACTCCACGGTTATTCTGCCGTGATCTGTCCTGCAGGTTGGTTACTTTGGCTTTGAGCCTGGTCAGATCCTCTCATTGCTCTGTGTGTATATATCAGGGTGTTAAAGAAGGAAAGGAGGTGTATACACACATTTTATCCTCAATGTGATGCACTCTTTCAGCCAACTCTTACATATTAGCTTTGAATTGATGTATGCAGGATAGCATATCCGAGTGTAGTGAGCCCCTGGGAGATACCAGTATATCCTTTAAAGTGGTATCTGAAACAGGCTAGTCAGATATAGAGAGGATATTGAATCAGCAGGGTCTGTGGTAGAAGTGTTGTGGCCCTGATGGTTGCTCACCTCCATGTCCAGGTCCACAGCAGGATCACCAGTAGATTCTTGATGAGGCCTTGATTTTGCTCTATTCCTTGTAGATGGCATGGAGGAGCAAGAACTGGAGGGTCCCTGTGTGGGGTATGTTGCTGCAGTGCCTGCTGACTGCTGTGATCCAGAGCCTGCTGCTCCGGTGTGAGGTACAGAACGTCCGCGCCATTTTGTTGTGGTCCTCTGTGCAGTAGCGAGAAAAAACGGTCCAATTTCTGTGGCTGCGGGTTCTCCCTCCTTCTGTAGGGCATAGCTCAGTGCTTACTGAGGGGCATAGATGCAGGAGAGCTGCTGTGGGTTGCGCAGAGGCTCCAGTGTTATTGTGTATCCCAAGCAGCAGAGCTGAGCTCTGGTGTTATGCGACCATCTTTCAGTGTGGTTGCCACGCCCCTAATTAACCTTGTCTGTACTGTGAACACTACAATCCTTTTGCTAAGACAGGCAGAGGCTGGGCTTCTTGCATTGTATGTTAATAAAGACAGATCTAGTGCAGGTTCACTTTAACATTTCCTAAGAAAGCTTTGTGGTCAGCCATGGCACTTCTTCCTGAAAAGCATCTAAAAGGTACAGTGGGGACTGAAAGTATTCAGACCCCCTTAAAATTTTCACTCTTTGTTATATTGCAGCCATTTGCTAAAATCATTTAAGTTCATTTTTTTTCCTCATTAATGTACACACAGCACCCCATTTTTGCAAATTTATTAAAAAAGAAAAACTGAAATATCACATGGTCCTAAGTATTCAGACCCTTTGCTGTGACACCCATATATTTAACTCAGGTGCTGTCCATTTCTTCTGATCATCCTTGAGATGGTTCCTCACCCTCATTTGAGCCCAGCTGTGTTTGATTATACTGATTGGACTTGATTAGGAAAGCCACACACCTGTCTATATAAGACCTTACAGCTCACAGTGCATGTCAGAGAAAATGAGAATCATGAGGTCAAAGGGACTGCCTGAAGAGCTCATAGACAAAATTGTGGCAAGGCACAGATCTGGCCAAGGTTCCAAAAAAATTTCTGCTGCACTTAAGGTTCCTAAGAGCACAGTGGCCTCCATAATCCTTAAATGGAAGACGCTGGGGATGACCAGAATCCTTCCTAGAGCTGGCCGTCTGGCCAAACTGAGCTATCGGGGGAGAAAAGCATTGGTGAGAGAAGTAAAGAAGGACCCAAAGATCACTGTGGATGAGCTCCAGAGATGCAGTCGGAAGATGGGAGAAAGTTGTAGAAAGTCAACCATCACTGCAGCCCTCCACCAGTCAGGGCTTTATGGCAGAGTGGCCCGACGGAAGCCTCTCCTCAGTGCAAGACACATGAAAGCTCGCATGGAGTTTGCTAAAAAAAACCTGAAGGACTCCAAGATGGTGAGAAATAAGATTCTCTGGTCTGATGAGACCAAGATACAACTTTTTGGCCTTAATTCTAAGCGGTATGTGTGGAGAAAACCAGGCACTGCTCATCACCTGTCCAATACAGTCTCAACAGTGAAGCATGGTGGTGGCAGCATCATTCTGTGGGGGTGTTTTTCAGCTGCAGGGATAGGACGACTGGTTGCAATCGAGGGAAAGATGAATGCGGCCAAGTACAGGGATATCCTGGACGAAAACCTTCTCCAGAGTGTTTAGGACCTCAGACTGGGTCGAAGGTTTACCTTCCAACAAGACAATGACCCTAAGCACACAGCTAAAATAACGAAGGAGTGGCTTCACAACAACTCTGTGACTGTTCTTGAATGGCCTAGCCAGAGCCCTGACTTAAACCCAATTGAGCATCTCTGGAGAGACTTAAAAATGGCTGTCCACCAACGTTTACCATCCAACCTGACAGAAATAGAGAGGATCTGCAAGGAGGAATGGCAGAGGATCCCCAAATCCAGGTGTGAAAAACTTGTTGCATCTTTCCCAAAAAGACTCATGGCTGTATTAGATCAAAAGGGTGCTTCTACTAAATACTGAGCAAAGGGTCTGAATACTTAGGACAATGTGATATTTCAGTTTTTCTATTTTAATAAATCTGCAAAAATGTCAACAATTCTGTGTTTTTCTGTCAATATGGGGTGCTGTGTGTACATTAATGAGGAAAAAAAATGAACTTACCGTAAATGATTTCAGAAAATGTCTGCAATATAACAAAGAGTGACAAATTTAAGGGGGTCTGAATACTTTCTGTCCCCACTGCATATATGTGTATGTGTGTGTGTGTATATATATATATATATATATATATATATATATATATATATATATACACAAAAGTGAGTACACCCCTCACATTTTTGTATATGACAACATTGCTACAATGTAAAGTAGTGAGTGTACAGCTTGTATAACAGTGTAAGTTTGATGTTCCCTCAAAATAACTCAACACACAGCCATTAATGTCTAAACCGCTGGTAACAAAAGTGACTACACCCCTAAGTGAAAATGTCCAAATTGGGCCCAAAGTGTCTATATTTTGTGTGGCCACCATTTTTTCCAGCACTGCCTTAATCCTCTTGGGCATGGAGTTCACCAGAGCTTCACAGGTTGCCATTGGAGTCCTCTTCCACTCCTCCATGACGACATTATGGAGCTGGTGTATATTGGAGACCTTGCACTCTTCCACCTTCCATTTGAGGATGCCCCACAGATGCTCAATAGGGTTTAGGTCTGGAGACATGCTTGGCCAGTCCATCACCTTTACGATCAGCTTCTTTAGCAAGGCAGTGGTCATCTTTGAGGTGTGTTTGGGGTTGTTATCATGTTGGAATACTGCCCTGCGGGCCAGTCTCGGAAGGGAGGGGATCATGCTCTGCTTCAGTATGTCACAGTACATGTTGGCATTCATGGTTCCCTCAATGAACTTTAGCTCCCCAGTGCTGGCAGCACTCATGCAGCCCTAGACCATGACACTGGCACCACCATGCTTGACTGTAGGCAAGAAACACTTGTCTTTGTACTCCTCACCTGGTTGCCACCACACACGCTTGACACCATCTGAACCCAATAAGATTATCTTGGTCTCATCAGAACACAGGACATGGCTCCAGTAATCCATGTCCTTACTTAGTCTGCTTGTCTTTCTTGTGCACCGTCTTTAGAAGAGGCTTCCTTGTGGGACGACAGCAATGCAGACCAATTTGATGCAGTGTGTGGCGTATGGTCTGAGCACTGACAGGCTGACCTCCCACCCCTTTTTACTTCTGCAGCACTCATAGGTCTATTTCCCAAAGACAACCTCTGGATATGACGCTGAGCACGTGCACTCAACTTCTTTGGTCAACCATGGGCAGGCCTGTTCTGAGTGGAACCTGTCCTGTTAAACCCCTGTATAGTCTTGGCCACTGTGCTGCAGCTCAGTTTCGGGGTCTTGGTGATCTTCTTATAGCCTAGGCCATCTTTATGTAAAGCAACAATTCTTTTTTTCAGATCCTCAGAGAGTTCTTTGCCATGAGGTGCTATGTTGAACTTCCAGTGACCAGTATGAGAGAGTGAGAGCGATAACACCAAATTTAACACACCTGCTCCTCATGCACACCTGAGACCTTGTGACACTAACGAGTCACATCACACCAGGGAGGGAAAATGGCTAATTGGGCCCAATTTGGACATTTTCACTTAGGGGTGTACTCACTTTTGTTGCCAGCGGTTTTGCCTGCTAGGCTGAGACCTGAACAAAGCTGTATTTGGCTCTGATCGGGTCTCCGATGTAAAATCCCAAAAGCGATGTCCCAACGTCACATCCGGTTTAATCGGCTGCCAATGGTGCAGATTTTTTAAAAATGACAGTACTCAGAATCACCAATGTTAGCTATCTGAATACTTTTAAGTGCAAAGGAGGGATTTGGGGTCTTTTAGACCCCTGATCCCTCATAAAGAGTACCTGTCACCACCTATTACTGTCACGAGGGATGTTTACATTCCTTGCGACAGCAATTAAAGTGATCAGAATTTTTTTCTTTTTTAAAGGGACAATGTAAAATAAATAAATAAGAAAAAAAAATAATCTAGTAGCCGTTACATTTTTTAAAGCGTCGCCTATAGAGATTTTTAGGTACCGTAGTTTGTCCCAATTCCACAAGTGTCCGCAATTTCAAAGCATGACATGTTAGGTATCTACAGTATCTTACAAAAGTGAGTACACCCCTCACAAATTTGTAAATACTTTATTATATCTTTTCATGTGACAACACTGAAGAAATTACACTTTGCTATAATGTAAAGTAGTGAGTGTACAGCTTGTATAACAGTGTAAATTTGCTGTCCCTTCAAAATAACTCAACGCACGTCTAAACCGCTGGCAACAAAAGTGAGCTTTCTTTCAGTGGTATTTGATCAGCTCTGCGGTTTTTATTTTTTGCGCTATAAACAAACAAAAGTGGCAATTTTGAAATTGTCAGGGCAGTGACATGGAAGGGACTTGACAAAGATTACTGTTCCCAATGACTGGGAACAGTAGATCTGTCATGTCATCTGTCAGAATGGGGATCTGCCTTGTTCACAAAGGCAGATCTCCATTCTGCCTCTGTACTAGGCGATCACGGGTCGCCGGTGGACATAGAGTCTGCCCGACCAATGGGCACGCTCCCGCAGTGGGCATGAGCGCGCGCTTCTGGCAGTGCATGCCCGCCCGAGCCACTGTACAGCTACGGCGATTTGCACAGGAGAGCTGACCTGCCGCAGTATAATGATGGCAGCTGGTCACCAAGCGGTTAAGGATCATACTTTATTCCTCAGTCTTGAATGCTTTCTTCCCACCTTTAGACCCCTTTCACACTGTGGTGCTTTTCAGGCATTTTAGTGCTAAAAATAGCATCTGAAAAGAGCCTCTCAAGCCACCCCAGTGTGAAAGCCTGAGTGCTTTCACACTGGGGTGGCGCGCTTGCAGGACGGGAGAAAATGTCCTGCAAGCAGCATCTTTGGGGCGGTGCGGAAGTGGTGTATACACTGCTTCTCCACCGCCCCTGCCCATTGACATGAATGGGCAGCGCTGCAGAAGTGCCTGCAAAGCGCTTCGGCAGTGTCGCAACACTAACGCTATTAACCCTTTCCTTGGCCGCTAGCGGGGGTTAAAAGCGCCCCGGTGGCGGCCGAATAGCACCGCTTTAACAGTGGTAAAGCACCACTAAAACTAGCAGCTTTACCACTGGGCTACAAGGCTGCTCCTCTGTTTGTGGCCACCCTTCCCCGCATCATCATGTACAATGCAGGTTCTTACAGAAAAAACACAGACTCCCACTAGCTGACATGATTCAGTAGACCCAGTGCCATAAATAACAGATGTACCAGGAAAGATTTTGGAACCACACAGTTGCAGGATCCTAATTTGCCAAATGCATGGAAAAATGTATTAGTAATAATACATTGGACTTTAATTCGCTATGATTGCAATCCCAAATCGCAGAGCAATCGCAGAACAATGCACTGCATGCCTTTGGGTCTAATTTTCCTTCAATGGCACTTCAAACATGATGAGATTCTGTCGCGCAGCAATCGCAGCAAACCGCGCCTTCACAAATCAAGCAAAGCTTATCGCCCAAATAGGAACAGGAGCTTTTTTTGGGGCGATAAACATGCATAGAGCAGCCCATTCAAGTGAAAGGGCTGCTCTATGTGACACACAGAATTGCGCGAAAATCACAAAGTCAAAATGTGAATGGGGCCTTAGGATGTATGAATCCTAATACTGGATAATAGCCAACCCTACTGTGCAACCTGAGCCAGTGCAATGGTCACCACCTTGTGGCAGGCAGTGCACTCACTGATTTTTGTTTACCTTTTGTGTGTCATAAGGATTTTTAGGAAAGTTTCTAAGAGAAGGTGGCACACTATTCAACAATAGCCAACCTTTCTGTGCAACCTGAGCATTGCAAAGGACACCATATTGTGATAGGAGAAGAAAAAGATTCTAAAAAAAAGTACACTACCTGCCACCATATAGTGATCTTTGCTCCTGCACAGGTTGCACAGTAAGACTGGGGGCTACTACTGCCTATGTGATTTGGGACAACCCTGGGCAGACATGTGAGACTAAGTGAGTAGGTAAAGAGAGGAATGCCTAATTACTGATATACTGGTCTGTGAGAGGACAAGTAATAAGCTGTGGTAGATGTTCAGGTACTTGCTTGCCTGCGCTACTTGTCTCTTGATTCCAGGCTCCTGACTCCTGTTGTAGTACAAGGTGCCAAAAGTAGAGTAAGATGGGTGGGACCTAAACAGTGGGGGGTAATATTACATTACATTGTGATAAGCAGCTGTGGATCATTCTGCCTGTCACCTGGCCTGGTGGACAATTTGATTTGCTGCTACAGCTGCGTTGTTGCTGATTAGTGCCACTGGCAGGATACTCTGGGGGAGCTTGGACCCCCCTTTCCCCCCTCTTATCTACACCCCTGGCTGCTCTAGTCCTAGTAAATTCAATATGTAAGTGTGTATTAGTAATACTGTTTTATGGAATTGTAGGGGCAAAAGAAACTAGCACCAGGTCAGTATTAAAGGATAGGTTCACCTTTCAGAGCATGTTACAAGTTCCACCCATAATTCAGGTGTAATGTGTAACATGCTCTGCCTACATAGCCGCATCATTCATTCACAATAGTCTGTGAATTAGAGAACTACAAGTACAGTCATCCATTGTGGCTGACAGCATGTAGTTCTCAATGCACTTTGAGGGTGCTGGTGAGCTCTCTCATAGTTCATTCACAAGCTCTGCAGCTTGTAAACAGTTAGTCCGTATTGGAGGTACGGGCTGAGAGCTGCAGGGCTTGTCTGCAGGAACCTCTGATCCACTAATCACTGGTGCAATGCTTTGCAGGCTCCTGAGGGAAATAATAATAAATTCACCTTTTCCTTCAAAAATATGTGCATTTATTATTTTTTCTCAAAAGTTGGACTTTTGGCCATCAATATATAACATAATTTAATGTTGGCAACCAAGTGAAAGTGCTGTGCTAGGGGACTTTTTTTACTCACATGCTTTTTACTGCAAATTTCTCTGGGATTCAGTAATATGCATGATTCCATTATACTCTCTCTCTCTCGCTTATATGCATCTTTTGTTGATTTCCCCCTCCTGGAAGCACTTTAAAAAAAAATAACAAGTTTGAGCTACAAATATATCAAGATTGGCCACTTCAAAAGTATATTATCAACATGTGTATGGGTTATACTGTATACAAAAGCACTGCTGTAATTTAGTGGAATTTTAAAATCATACATTAAAAGTAATACTTTAATTTGGAGTGCCTGGAATCCTTGAGATTCTATGTACAGCATTTATATCAGTAAAATGTATTTCTATGTGAAAGGGAAGGTCAGGGTTTTCAATTTGCTGCTTTCTCCTTGCTTCCTGTTGAATCGGAATTCATCAACATGCTTCAGTTTTATTGTACAAATTTTCTTATTGATGTGACCCTGACAAACTAAAGCGCTGTGGCTTTTGCAGTTGTTAACTGAATGGAAATGGTTTGCTTGTGCTGCTCTAAATTTATTGTTCACATTTTCTTTCAAATGTTTGTCTGAGATCAAACAAAAAAGAACCTTCTGTAAGGGTTTTAGTTATTTGTATTTGTTTATTGTCATATGGGTTTATAGTTCTGTTAGATTCACCCTTTAGTGCCCAGAGGTCATTGACACATAAATTTAGCAGCATTAGTATGCATTGGTCAATTTGACTATTTGACTATAACAATATACTAATTTGCTCACCAAAACAAATATTTTTGTTACACTTTTAAGGACATAAAATATTAAACATAAGGATAAAAAAAATGCATGAAAGAAAAAAAAACATATATATGTATACATATATCTATAGGGATGATAAGCTGCTGGTTGTTACAGTTTCTCCACAAGCTGGATTCCTCTGATGACATGTCCATATTTGGTCAATATTAACCGTGAGATCCCACCACTTCATTTACTTTTAGCAGAGGTGGCCCCAGGAGATTTGGCTCAAGAAGGCAACACAAGCAGATCATATCGGTGGTCGGTGGGGTTTTTTTCATTAGTCTGGCATAGCTATCAATGGGTAACGTGATTGTTGATGGATTTACATTATGGGCCATTTTTTTTTTATTAAAAAACTTGTCAAAAATTCAGTGTGTTATTTGCTGTTTTTTATTTTTATTTATTTTTTGGTGAATGAGTAGGGGTACTATGTACCTTTTACTCATTCAGATAATATTGGGCTGGTGGTAAATTGTTGAGTTTTTAAATTACTGTTCAAGCGGGAGTCCAGATTCTGACAAAGTCCTTCCCCCACAGACCCCCACAACCACTGGGCCAGGGTTATGGTAAAGAGGTCCTTGTCCTCCTCAGTAATCAGACAAACTACTTGGGGGTGTTTAGGGTGGTGTTGGTTGGGGGTCCCCAAAGTACATGTGGTCAGCTTTTTGGATGGGAAAGTTAACATAGTGGCCAGAAAAGCAAAAACCCTGGGTAATTACTTATCACCCAGTTTTTTTGTGTCCAAAGACATTCCAGCAAAATCCCTTGGCTTCACTGCAAGGGCAACTTTAAATGTGGTTTCCGTGAGTATCATTGTTGTCCCCACATGTTGCAGGGTGACACATTCTGCTCTTCGGTTGATGGCAGGCAGTACAGTATTGACAAATATTTCAATTGTAACACCTTTTATGTGGTGTATGCCATTACCTCTGCAGCATGTTCCGTGCAGTATGTGGGGAGAACCACTCGCAGACTCAGAGACAGGTTTCGTTAGCATTTAGATTATGTAAGCCCACTAATGGTTTTTTGTTTTGTTTTGTTTTTGTTATCCTGTCGCAGTCTATATATTTATATACTAGTCATTAGGGCTGTGTACATCACAATTTTTTTTATTTATTTTGTATCAATAGTGATTGTTATGACATTTTTTGATTACCACTATATGGAAAATTTATATTGAGGATTTTTTGGAAAATATTTGAATGTTTCATTAGTGGTGTTCTATAAAGTGATTTTTCTCTTATCTGTTGGGACAGCTATCCGCAACAGGGAGAGAAATTTTTCTACAATTTTTTTCATTACAAAAGAGGACTCTGTTTAAAGTTTCTTTCCTTTATTTTATTATATGTGTACTGGTTTTATTGTATAGGTTGTAGTTATTTGTGGTTTTTGTCTGTTTTGTTGCAGAAACTTTAGATACAAGTTTTAAATGGCAGAATCAATCACTGGTTGATTTCAGCTGAGTATATGCTATATAAGGGTTATACGTACCAGTGTTCGTCAGATTATGACTAAGCAAATTTCAATTTGTGAAACAAGTTAATCTGTCAGATCTGCATGATGTCTACGATGTTGTCTGATGATTTTTATCTTAAATAAAGTCTTCACTTTTGCTTCAAACCTGTGAGTGTGGTCAAACCTTTACCTGTCCCAGTGGTCCTCAAAGTACCCCATCCCATGTTCAGAGCCTGTGGCCTGGTACAATTGCCTGGTATAGTTCAGGAGAGAGACACAAGCTCATCCTCCCCTTTTCTGGCCAGGCTGTATGCTTGAATAAGGGTTTGGGGGGACTAAACACTGACAAATAGAGAAATACAGGCAGAAACGTATCCATCATACCATACCATCAGGGAGGTGTATGGTTGGCCTAAAAAATTTCTGCAGCAGGGCAATAAACTCCAACATACAGCCAATGTCATTAAAAACCTATCTTCAGTGTAAATAAAAACAAGGAGTCTTGGAAGTGATGGTTTGGTCCTCACAGAGCCCTGATCTCGACATCATAGAGTCTATCTGGGATTATATGAAGAGACAAAAGGATTTGAGGTAGCCCACATCCACAGAAGATCTGTGGTTAGTTCTGCAAGATGTTTGGAACAACCTACCTGCCGAGTTCCTTCAAAAACTGTGTGCACAAGCACTGTGTGTACCTAGGAGAATGGATGCTGGTTTGAAGCCAAAGGGTAGTCACATAAAGTATTTATTTGAATCAGGCTTGGGTGTGGCAAGAAAAAGTCTTAGAAATGGCTTTGAAACCCTTCCTAGACCGATTTATGTGATTTCTTGATTCAACAGGTCTGTCAGACCTGTTGAATCAAGAAATCACATAAATAGAAGCTGTCTGACAAAGTGAAACATGCTAACAGATCACAAAAAGCCACACATCATGCCACAATCTGATAAAATTCAAGAACAGATTAGAAACAAAGTAATGTACATGTATCGGTCTAGGAAGGGTTTCAAAGCCATTTCTAAGACTTTCGAACTCCAGTGATCCACGGGGAGATCCATTATCCACAAATGGAGATAACTTGGTACAGTGGCGAACCTTCCCAGGAATGGTCATCCTACAAAAATTACTCAAAGAGCATGACAAAGACTCATCCAGGAGGTCATAAAAGAACCCAGAACAACATCTAAAGAGCTGCAGGCCTCACTTCCTCAGGTAAGATCAGTGTTCATGACAGGGGCGGATCCAGAGTCTAGTCTCGGGAGAGGCACTGACAGAAAATATGTTTTTTTGCGGGCAATTTATTGGGGCAATGGCTGGTGTTAACGCTTTCATTATCACGGCACCATGGCTGATATGGTGTCAGGTTGATTGAAGCTCATTATTCCTATTATTACATTGTAATATGAAATAGTTCAACTCACCATAATGCAGACTCAGTGGGAGCCCCGAGTATGTCACTTTCAATGTCACCTGCCTTCAGATGCGGATTGTCACTTGCCACATGTTGGTGATTGTCACTTGCCACATCACCTGCCATACATTGCTGATTGTCACTTGCTGCATCACTTGTCACATGTTGCTGATTGTCACTTGCCTGCTAAGGTGCATATTGTCACTTGCCATGTCACCTGCCACACATTGCGGATTGTCACTTGCCACGCCATCTGCCACTCGTTGCTGATTGTCACTTGCCACTCACTCACCTGCCGACCCCCCCCCCTCACTCAACCTCCGACTCACCCGCTCACTCACTTGCCGACCCCGCTCACTCACCCGCTCGCTCACTCACCCGCTGACTGGCCCGCCCGCTCACCCGCCGACCCATTACTAATTTCTCGGGGGGGAGAATCGCCCAGTTCCCCCCCCCGGTTCATGATTCAACAATAAGAAAGAGACTGGGCAAAAATGGCAGCCATGGGAGAGTTCCAAGGCCAAAGCCACTGCTGACCAAAAAGAACACAAAGGCTCATCTCACATTTACCAAAAAACATCTTGATTATCCCCAAGACTTTTATGCCGCGTACACACGGTCGGACTTTTCGGCTACAAAAGTCTGACAGTCTGTCCGACAGACTTTGGACGGACGTTTGTCAGACTTTTGGCAGACTTGCGGCAGACTTTCTTATGAACGGACTTGCCTACATACGATCACACAAAAGTCCAATGGATTCGTATGTGATGACGTACACCGGACTAAAATAAGGAAGTTGATAGCCAATAGCTGCCCTAGCGTGGGTTTTTGTCCGTCGGACTAGCACACAGACGAGCGGATTACTGGGTCCCGCGTAGTTACGACGTAAAGATTTGAAGCATGTTTCAAATCTAAAGTCCGTCAGATTTGTGGCTGGAAAAGTCCGCTGAAAGTCCGGGGAAGTCAACACACGATCGGATTGTCAGCCAGCTTTAGTTCGTCGGCGTCCGTCGGACTTTTGTAGACGAAAAGTCCGACCGTGTGTACGCGGCATTAGGCAAATATTCTGTGGAGTGATGAGACAAAAATTTTACTTTTTGGCTGTTGTGTGTCCCATTACATCTGGCATAAAACTAATAAAGCATTTCATAACAAGAACATCATACCAACAGTCAGACATGGTAGCATGATGGTCTGGGGCTGCTTTGCAACTTCAGGACCTGGATGACTTGCCATAATTGATGGAACCATGAATTCTGAGCTCTACCAGAAAATCCTAAAGGAGAATGTCTGCCCATCAGTTCATGACCTCAAGCTCAAGTGCACTTGGGTTATCCAGCAGGACAATGATCCAAAACACAACAGCAAGTCTACCTCTAAATGGTTCAAACAAAGCAAAATTTAGGTTTTGGAGTGGCCTAGTCAAAGCCTGGACTTAAATCCATATGAGATGCTGTGTCATGGCCTTACACAGACCGTTCATGCTGGAAAACCCTCCAATGTGGCTGAATTAAAACAATTCTGCAAAGAAGAATGGGCCAAAGCTGCTTCACAGCAATGTGAAAGACTCATTGCCAGTTATCGCAAACACTTGATTGCACCAAGGGTGGCACAACCAGTTATTAGGTTTAGGGGGCAATTACTTTTTCACATAAAGCCAGGCAGGTTTGGACAGCTTTTTTGCCTTAACAAATTAAACCATCATTTAAAAACTGCATTTTGTATTTACTCTGGTTATCTTTGTGTAATAATAAAATGTGTTTGAGTCATTTAAGTGTGACAAATATGCAAATAAATAAAAAATCAGAAAGGGGGCAAATACTTTTTCACACATATATATATATATATACACAGTCTGACCTTTATGGAGGAGTGGCAAGAAAAAAGCCATTGTTGGGAAAAAAAGCCATAAGAAGTCCTGTTTTCAGTTTGAGAGAAGCCATGTGGGGGACACAGCAAGCATGTGGAAGAAGGAGCTCTGGTCAGATGAGACCAAAATTTAACTTTTTGGCCTAAAAGCAAAACGCTATGTGTGGCAGAAAACTAACATTGCTTATCACCCTGAACACACCATCCCCACCATGAAACATGGTAGTGGCAGTATCATGTTATGGATATGCTTTTCTTTAGCAGGGACGGGGAAGCTGGTCTGAGTTGGTGGGAAGATGGATGGAGCCAAATACAGGGCAATCTTAGAAGAAAACCTGTTCGAGTCAGCAAAAGACTTGAAACTGGGGTGGAGGTTCACCTTCCAGCAGCACAACAACCCTAAACATACAGCCAGAACTACAATGGAATGGTTTAGATCAAAGCATATTCATGTGCTAGAATGGCCCAGTAAAAGTCCAGACCTAAATCCATTTGAGAATCTGTGGCAAGACCTTGAACATTGCTGTTCACAGACACTCTCCATCCAATTTGACAGAGCTTGAGCTCATTTTACAAGAAGAATGGGCAAAAATGTCACATATACAGTATCTCACAAAAGTGAGTACACCCCTCACATTTTTTAAAATATTTTTTTTATATCTTCATGTGACAACACTGAAGAAATTACACTTTGCTACAATGTAAAGTAGTGAGTGTACAGCTTGTTTAACAGTGTAAATTTGCTGTCCCCTGAAAATAACTCAACACAGCCATTAATGTCTAAACCGCTGGCAACAAAAGTGAGTACACAAGTGGAAATGTCCAAATTGGGCCCAATTAGCCATTTTACCTCCCTGGTGTCATGTGACTTGTTATGCCCTGTACACACAACCGGTTTTCCCGTCGGAATAAACTCCTCAAGGTTTTTCCGATGGAGTTCTGATGTAATTCCGCTGAAACTGTCTTGCGTATACATGATCACACCAAAGTCCGACCGTCAAGAATGCGGTGACGTACGATGGGACTATAAAAGGGAAGTTCAATACCCAGCGCGCCACCCTTTGGGCTTCTTCTGCTAATCTCGTGTTTATCTCGTGTTAGTAGACATTTGGTTAGAGGCGATTTGCCCGTTTCAGACTCGTGCTTTTTCAGATGGTTTAACTGCTGTTCAGTTTGTGCTTGTGGGTTTGTATCTGTTCTTTAGTGCGTGTAGTCAGTTTGTATCTGTTTTTTCAGTGCGTTCTTGTCCGCTCGTTGCTGATTTTCAGCTCGCTCTTCACAGGCCTTGCTGTTCTTCAGTGCGTTCTGTTAAGTTTGTTCTGACCAGCCGACCGTTTTGAAGCCATGTTGCAGGTACATACTTGTCGTAGAGTTTGTGCTGTGTGGGGGCTTGGTGTTGGGGTTCATTCTTTGACCTAAGCCTTATCCATGAACAGGGCGGGGAGGAGTTCATGGACCAAGAATTGGTTACTCCAGCGTGACCAGTTCTCTCACATGCCTTTGCTTCGTGAGATCCATGAGAATAATCCTGATGATTTCAGGAACTTTCTCAGGATGATGGACCCCGTTTTTCACCATTTGTTGGCTTTGCTGACCCCTTATATCAGCAGGCAGGATATCTGCATGAGGCAAGCCATCACTCCGGAGCACCGATCCGTGATCCGAGCGGTTCAACCTGTTCGGATCGGCACACATGCGCTCTGCGGAGCGCGCCGCTACCTCGGCCTTAGGAAAGGCAGCGGCTTTGGCCTAGCTCCGGAGCAGCGGCCATCTTGGTACACCCGGCGGCCATTTACCATGTGATCGTGATATCATGACGCCGGTTCCTCTCTCCCCTCTGTGTACTGATCTGTACAGTGGAGGGGAGAGATCGGATGGCAGCAGCGCTGTGGGCTGGATCTATAGTGCCCACAGCGTTGCTCTGTGAAATTTCAGTCACATCCATGGATCCATCCATCCATGCTCAGCCATTCCTCCATACTCTGCCATACTCACTCTGCAATACTCTGCCATACCCTGCCAATACTCTGCCAATACTCTGCCATACCCTGCCATACTCTGCCAATACTCTGCCAATACTCTGAAATACTCTGCCCATACACTGCCAATACTCTTCAATACTCTGCCAATACCTTGCCAATACTCTGCCAATACTCTGCAATACTCTACCATACCCTGCCAATACTCTGCCAATACTCTGCCAATACTCTGCCATACCTTGCTAATACCCTGCCAATACCCTGCCAATACTCTGCCAATACTCTGCCATACACTGCCAATACTCTGCCAATACTCTGCCATACCCTGCCAATACTCTGCCAAGACTCTGCCATACCCTGCCAATACTCTGCCAATACTCTCCCAATACTCTGCCATACTCTGCCAATACTCTCCCAATACTCTGCCATACTCTGCCAATACTCTGCCATACCCTGCCAGCACTCTTCCAGTACTCTGCCCATACCCTGCCATACCCTTCCAATACTCTGCCAATACTCTGCAATACCCTGCCAATACCCAGCCAATACCCTGTCAAATACAGGGGTGGGGAGTCTGTGGATATTAAAGCAGTGGGGGAGATTGTGGATATTACAGCAGTGGGGGAGATTGTGGATATTACAGTGGGAGAGATTGTGGATATCATTACAGTTGGGGAGATTGTGGATATTACAGTGGGGAAGATGACGTGGATATTACAGTGGGGAAGATTTTTTTAAATCTGTAATCTGCTTGCAAAGTTTTGTGCAAAAGTACTTATATTTTTTTTTTCTTGTTTGACTCCACAGTTTCCTTCAATGCCACAGGAATGGCAGACCGTGGTCTCCCATTTTGCCGACCGTTGGAACTTTCCCAACTGTGGAGGGGCTATAGATGGGAAGCATGTCCACATCGTGCCACCACCCCATTCAGGGTCTTACTATTATAACTATAAGGGGTTTAATAGTGTAGTGTTAATGGCGGTGGTGTCAGCATAATATGAATTCCTGTATGGGGACGTGGGGAAGAATGGCCGGATGTTGGATGGAGGTGTCTTCGCCCAGATGGAAATTTACCAGCTTCTCCAGAGTGGTGGCCTGGCATTGCCACCTGATGCAGATAACGTGGAAGGACTCCCCTTCGTCTTTATTGCAGATGAAGCCTTCGGTCTGGGCGAGCACCTGATGAGGCCAGTCCCCCAAGGGACCCTCACCCCGGAGAGGAGGGTTTTTAACTACCGGCTGGCCAGAGCAAGAAGAGTTGTTGAGAATGCCTTCGGGATAATGACCAGCCGGTTCCGCCTGTTTCTGACAGCAATCCATATGGCGGACTACAAACTCAATCATATCATCCTATCATGCTGCATACTGCACAATTTATTTAAGAAAAAAATCCACAAATTATATAGCCTCAGTTGGGCCTGAGGCCGGACTTATTACCGATAATCCTCTGATGGGCCTGGATACTGGCCCCCCAAAGCGCCCGTGAAGTTCGGGAGAAATATGTAAATTATTTTATGGGTAGGGGGCCATTGCTATGCCAGACAATGTGTAAAACTTTATAATAAAACCAAAATAAAATCCCTTAAAATCTCTAATTTTCTTTATTGCTTGTGTTTGTTTTTGGCTGTCTCCTAGATTCTCCTAGTGCACTTGTAGTACCAAGTGGATTTTCCTTTAGTAAATAAGGCCCATTGCCACTGTAAAGACAAAATTACTTAACAAAACTGGTATTGAGCATTGAAAGAAGAAGCCACACTTAGTTGATTATCAAATTTTTTACTGTGTGCACATTCACACATGTGGGTTATAAAAATTTTGGTTGACAACATTTTTTTTTTGTTTAAATTTTTTTATTTTTGTTCTAAATAAGCATGTTTAATAACATAACATACAAAACAGAAGGCAACATCAGACATTCTAGTGTCCAAAGTGTCTTGATATTGCCTTCATCAGATGGGGTGATGTCACCTCTGTAAAAGCCAAATTTTGAAGATGCACACAAATTGGGATTCAAAATGGGTATTTCCCTCTTGATCCCATGCCTAATGTCAACATGTTCTATCTCCCATCATGGGGGATCAATGGACGTGTTTTGGGGGTGCAACCCCTTCCTCTCACTACTTCAATTGGGAGGAAGGGGTTGCACCCAACAAACACATACATTGATCTCCCCTGATGGCAGGTAGCACATGTTGACACACTGTGTGCATCTTCAAAATGTGGCTTTTAATAATTATCAAAAAATAGTTTTTTTAAAACAATTATTAAAATGGTTGCATTTTGAAGATTTTTTAAATTCTCCCCAACACATCAATCATATTCTTCATTTGTTGCTCCATAAAATTTAGTTTATTTCTTATGATGTCGATTTCACAATTCCATGTCATGATGTCCTGGATTAGCCTTTGTGCACTGTCACTTGTGAAATGTTGAGCTTGCTCTTCCACAACCAGCAAATCACCTAAAAAAATTTGCAAAAACATGTATTATAAATATGCAGGCATACATATATTACCTGAAGTTGGGGTGTCAGACACTCACCTGCTTTGGTGACAAGTTCACCAAGTTCCTCCACCTCTCCTTCCTCCAGATCCTCAGGGTGTGGTGTTTTTTGGAGTTCCCCTTCTTTGTCAGGTGGGGGGTTCCTGGTGTCCTCTGTTGAGTGGTGTCCTCCGAGTCTTTGTTCCCCTATGAGAAGGAAACAAAAGGTATACTTTAGCACACAGATATTTAGGCATGGCCAAATGTATTTAACCTGTATCTGCCCAAAACATCGTATTTAATGAGCGAGCGATGTTAACTACGAACGATTACCGTGCCCAATAACCTGAAACTTGCCATGTTAAAATGTCCTACAGTAAAGAAAATCACATGGCGCAGCATGCAAGTAATAATAATAAGAAGAAGAGCACACGACAAGTACTTACTTTTTCAAAGCACTTTTTTGATCCTTCTATACTGATCCTGTTCCCTCAGTTTCAGGTCTGACCATCGTTTCCTCAATTGCTCCTTGGATCGTCGTACCCCAAAATTCTTCTACAGACTCTTCACGACTTTAGTCATAATCTTGGCCTTTCTCACTTTAGGGTTTAAGTACGGTCCATACTTCCCATCATAGTCGGTCGTCCTCAAGATGTCCACTATCTCCACCATCTCTACAAAGGCCATATTTGAGGCCTTAAGTCTCCTCTGGGATCGTCACGTTTTTGGCTCTGGGCTTTTCTCCTCATTACTGGAATTACTAATAACAGACACCTGCTCTATCTCCGCCATGTCGCTCCTACTGCGTGCCAAAGAGAAGGGGCGGGGGATACACTAGAATGAACATCAGGGACGGGCGATGCATGTGCAGTGTATATAAAGTACATGCGTGTGTCGTACGTACGTTCGGTGTGCTGAGGAAGGAGGACGAACGTGCTAGAACAAAGGTAAACATTTTTTTACTTTGGAACATCAGTGGCCTATACCGCTTAAAGATTGAGGCCTATATTGGGATAAGATTATGAGAGTTTAGGCTGATATTAGTGTTTTTGTCTTGTGTATTGTCTTACAGAAAAAATTAATCAGAATTTATGTCCAATTTCATTGACAAGTACAGGGAGATCTGTGGGAGATCAAACACAGTTTTTATTACAATAAACAAGTAAGGAAAGCAACGCTGGAGAAACTTCTGGCATTTGTGAAGATTCAGATCTCAGATGCAACCATCCAGGTCTTGGAAAAGAAAATTGGGATCTTGAGGAACATGTATAAGAAGGAGCGTAATTCGATTGAGGCTTCCCTGAGATCTGGGGCAGCAGCAGGCGTGTATGTACCCATGCTGTGGCACTTCAACAAACTGCAGTTTCTGGATGACCAGACTGAAGCCAGGGATTCTCTTTTGATCCTTCCCTCCAACCTTCCCTCCACCCCAGCAGAGGCTGACGAGGAACAACCTGGGCCTTCCATTCTGGAAGAAGTGCATGTGCCCAGCTGAAGTCAGGTATATTGTTTTTCTACATATTTATTGTCCTAATATTAATGATGTTAACTAGATGTGATAATTGCTTACAAATGAATGATTTTATCCAAAAAATTATGTATACATATCAATTGACAGTAGTGGCCAAAAATGTTTGTGACCAGCTTGAAAAATGCTGGGGTCAGAATGATAGTCTTTTATATTTATTAACATTGAATTTGCAAGTCATGAGCTGAAAATTGTGTGTGATTGAAGAACCAAAAACTAAAACTAGGTCCCTTTTTTATACACAGGATGAGCTCAGGCAGGAGGAGGGTCCAGGTCCAGTGTCCAGTGTGAACCAGGAGGTGGCTGGGCCCAGTAGGAGCCTCACCCAATCCCAGGTGCCTCCGCTCTGCCTTACAACAAAAAAGGCCCAGGAAGGGGACGATGACGGAGGAGGCAGCACTTGGCCTCATTAGGGAAGCAACTGATGTCCCCAGGTGCCCCCCCAACGCTGAAGAGGCCTATGGCTGCTATCTAGCCACAAGATTAATGAAATTGGAGGAGGGCCAACACCTCCTCTGTGAGGGAATTTTTGGTGAGGCCCTTCAGAAGGGGCTGAAGGGCCAACTGACTGAGAACAGCCACATATATGATCCCACCCATCCTCCTCCTCCTCCTCCTGCCACAAGTCCACCACCAGAGCCACAGCTTCCAAGGAAGGCTGCAGGGAAGGGTGCATGGCAGCATGGAGGGAAGGCTGCAGCGAAGAGAAGAAAGTGATGGCCTGGGTTCAGTCTGGTCTGACAGAAGACGTAGGCTGGTGTAGTACCACAGCCTGGGGACGTAGATATCATCTGCTGCTGGTCCTGATCTCTGGGAGTCCTGGACCAGATTGTGATCACTATTATATGGACTCCTCAAGATCCCAATTTTCTTTTCCACAGACTTGATGTGTGCCCTGGGGGCCAAAAGGATTCGCAAATTCCAAAAGTTTCTCCAGCGTTGCCTTCATCTTTATTTTGTTACCCAGAATAAATGGATATTTTATTTTCAGAAAATACTTGCCTATGTGTTTTTATTCAAAAAAGACAGTTTGTTTGTGAGTAGGCAGGTACATTTAAAAAATACAATGTCAAATTAACAAGGGACACCAACCAGCCTCCTTGAGGTTCAAACAAAAAAAGATAAGAATGTTATTGTGGTAACTTGACACACAAAAGGAAAAAAAATATGGAGATCACTAGAAAATAATTTTTAAATAATCCTAAAAAAAGATCTTGATGAAATAAAAAATAATAAAAGATGACTATAAAAAAAATTGGAAACATTATTATGGAGATCGGGCTTTTAAAAAATACAATATTATTCATGAGATCAGGAGAAATAATCCAGAAATCAGTTTGTGACAACTCTGTGTGAATATGAGCAGCAAAACAACTTCATTCTTCTAGCATTATAAAGAAGAAAAGAATGCGCTGCATTAAAAGATCACAGAATTTGCAGCCTGAGGAATGTGCTAAGTCCAATACGAACGCTAGTTTTACCACACCGAGCGCTTCCGTCTCGTACTTGCTTCAGAGCATGTGTCGTTTTTGGTCCGTCGGAACAACATACAGACGAGCGGTTTTCCCGATAGGAATTTGTTCCGTCAGAAATATTTAGAACATGTTCCATTTCTAGGTCCGTCAGAATTTAAAAAAAAACAGTCTGAGGCATACACACGATCAGAATAGATGATGAAAAGCTTCCGTCTGACTTTTTCTGTCGGACATTCTGCTTGTGTGTACGTAGCATTAGTGTTACAAGGTCTCAGGTGTGAATGGCGAGCAGTTGTGTTAAATTTGGTGTTATCGCTCTCACTCTCTCATACTGGTCACTGGAAGTTCAACATGGCACCTTATGGCAAAGAACTCTCTGAGGATTTGAAAAAAAAGAACTGTTGCTCTACATAAAGATTGCCTAGACCCTGAACCTGAGCTGCAGCACGGTGTCCAAGACCATACAGCGGTTTAACAGGACAGGTACCACTCAGAACAGGCCTCGCCATGGTCGACCAAAGAAATTCAGTGCACGTGCTCAGTGTCATAATCAGAGGTTGTCTTTGGGGAACCACATATCTAAACAAATTATTCTAATGAAAAGACATGCCAAGGTAGCACACTTTCTCCACTACTATTTAACATGGTCATAGAGCCTTTATCAATATACCTCAAATCTAATGCACCCCTAAAATGCATACAGATTGGCAAAAAAGAAATTAGAACCACGTTATTTGCAGACAATATACAACCCCAATTTCAAAAAAGTTTGGACGCTGTGTACTAGACATGTGCAGAACGATTTTTTTTTTTTCGTTATTTGCATAAATTAGTTAAGTTAAATTCATGCAACCACTTCAGCCCCGGAAGGTTTTACCCCCTTAATGACCAGGTCATTTTTTTGCACTGTGTCGCTTTAACTGACAATTGCGGAGTCGTGCGACGTTGTACCCAAACAAAATTGATGTGCTTTTTTTCCCACAAATAGAGCTTTTTTTAGTGGTATTTGATCACCTCTGCAGTTTTTATTTTTTTAAACAAAAAAAGACCGAAAAATATATATATATATTTTTACTTTCTGCTATAATACATATCCAAAAAAAAAAATATATATATATATATATATAAACAAATTTTTTCATCAGTTTAGGCCAATACGTATTCTACATATTTTTGGTAAAAAAATCTCAATAAGCGTATATTGATTGGTTTGCGCAAAAGTTATCGTGTCTACAAACTATGGGAAAGATTTATGGACTTATTTTATTTTTTTATGTTTTTACTGGTAATGGCGGCAAGCTGCAAATTTTTAGTGGGACTGTGACATTGCGGCGGACAACTCTGACCCTAAGTGACACTTTTTGGCGACCAGTAATATTATTACATTGATCAGTGCTAAAAAAAAAAAATGCACTGATCAATGTATAAGTGACACTGGCAGGGAAGGGGTTAACACTAGGGGGCGATCAAGGGGTTAACTGTGTTTCCTGGGTGTGTTCTAACTGTGTGGGGGCTGGGCTCACTAGAACACCACAGAGATCACTGTTCCCGATCACAGTTCTGCCTCTCTTCAGGCGGTTCCTTTGACCTCATGATTCTCATTTGCTCTGACATGCACTGTGAGGTGTAAGGTCTTATATAGACAGGTGTGTGGCTTTCCTAATCAAGTCCAATCAGTATAATCAAACACAGCTGGACTCAAATGAAGGCGTAGAACCATCTCAAGGATGATCAGAAGAAATGGACAGCACCTGAGTTAAATATATGAGTGTCACAGCAAAGGGTCTGAATACTTAGGACCATGTGATATTTCAGTTTTTCTTTTTTAATAAATCGGCAAAAATGTCAACAATTCTGTGTTTTTCTGTCAATATGGGGTGCTGTGTGTACATTAATGAGGAAAAAAATTAACTTAAATGATTTTAGCAAATGGCTGCAATATAACAAAAAAAATTTAAGGGGGTCTGAATACTTTCCGTCCCCACTGTATACCCATGTGTACACTGTCATACTTCAGCATCAACAAAGGAAAATTACCAATAGGTAAGTGTTCAATATTCCCTCATACTGACAAGAAAATACTACTCTGCTGTGTAATGTGACATAAAATAGATATGCTCTGTGCTTTATTTGACACAGAATGGGCTTTAGAAAGCATTCCATGTTGCATGCAGTTACTATGTCTTTGTGAGACTGCATATTATCCATGCCATTTCTATAAATGGTAATCTTCATATTAGCAAAATGGTTGTAATTAATAGAATTGCTGTTTTTTTTAAATGTATATTTTGTAGCTGTAAATACATGATGCAGTAAAGGGATTAAAAAGCAATGGAATGATTATTTACTGCCTCGAATCATAGATCCACACTGTATCATTACTAACAGACTCCAGCAGGAACACTCTGTCTCTCTTAGCTCCTCTCCAGGCTCTCCCCATTGCCTCCTCTCCAGCTTTCAGGCTTTCCCTTAAGCCTAGACATCCTGGCAAGATCACTAAAGACTACCTTTAAATTAATAGGCTTTGTATCCCCTAAACTACCGAATAAGTTTGCATAGACTCATCCAATCATATTGGCTCATTGCTATACATGCTGCCAGTTCATGCTGCCTTTGACAGGCAAGTAAAATTAGATACCGTATTTGCCCGCTTATAAGGCGACTGGGCATATAAGATGACCCCCACATTTTCCATTTAAAATGTAGGTTTTGTGCTATACTGGCGGTCTAAGATGACCCCCTTCCAGCTAGTCTGTCAGCTCACTGGATGTGCGGTAATACCATTTGTTCAGTAGCTTCGGTAACATACTGTATACAGTATACATAAAGTATACCGCGCTGAGCCAATCACGGTGAGCGATGTATTCAATTAATGAATGCAAAGCCTGCTCGGATTGGCAGAGGCTGTAACATCATCAGCCTGCACATCTCTGACTCTCAAAGCCAATCCGAGCAGGCGGTATACTGTATGTAGCCAGTTCGGATTGGCAAAGGTTGTTACTCAAATCCGAGCAGGCTTTGTATTTATTAATAGAATACATCACTTGCCATGATTGGCTCAGAGCGGTATACTGTATGTAGCCAAAGCTACATATGGTATTACCACACATCCAGCAAACGGACATTTTATACATGCGTAAAAGGTGGCCCCCCAATTTTTGGGGGATATTTTTAAGTATAAAAGGTCGTCTTATGCGGCGGAAAATACAGTATTTTGAGGGTGTGTATAAGGAACAGGAGAAAGTATCTTTTATAGTGAGGCCTGAGGAAAAGTTGTTTGGCTATAAAATGAGGATGGGTACTAGAGCTGCACAATTAATCATTAAACAATCGTGATCTCGATTCACCTCCCCTGACGATCTCTCCTGCAGAGGTTGCCGATTCTTTCATATAAACAAGCGGAGAGACTTTATCTGCTCACTCAGCTATCAAAAGAAAGCATCCAGGCATTCTGACAAGTCTTTTAACCTTAAACATTGTAACTAAGCTTCCTTCTTAGATCAAAGGGATAGAACTTCTGTGTAAATAAATAATCCCTGCAGTCTGCCAAGTTTTCAACAAGTAAATGCAGGAAGTTTAACCACGTAAAGTCTAAATCTTTTTCTGACACTTCTTCCTTGAGTTAAAATCAATATTTTTTGCTAGAAAATTACTTGGAACATCCAAACATTATATATATATTTTAGCAGAGACCCTAGGGAATAAAATGGCAATTGCTGCAATATTTTATGTCACACTGTATTTGCCCAGCAGTCTTTCAAATGCAATTTTTTGGGAAAAAATACACTTCAATGAATAAAAAAAAAAAACGAAACAGTAAAGTTAGCCCAATTTTTTTTGTTTTAATGTGAAAGATGATGTTACGCCGCAAGAATCGTACAGCTCTAATGGGTACCTGGTTTAGCAATGGATTACCCTGACTGCAAAATGAGGAAGGTAACACATTTTGGGTGGGGATGGTGAACATGCCAAAAGAATGATAAGAGCTAGCTGTGGAATAACCATCTGTAGAATGTGGTGTAGGGCTGGCTATGAAAACTCCTTTAGCACTGTTTGGAGATAATCAGAAGGGGTGATTTATTTCATTCTAGTCATTCAACTATCCTAGATTGTAAGCTATAACAGGCAGGGCCCTCTAATTCCTCCTGTATTGAATTTTATTGTAACTATGCTGTCTGCCCTCATGTTGTAAAGTGCTGTGCAAACTGTTGGTACTATATAAATCCTGTATAATAATAATAATTGTGTATGTGTAAACTGAGATCTTGCTACTGAAGTCCATATTCACAGCACAGCAATAAACCAGCTATCTGAAGCCATGGAGTATCAGGCTTACACTCACTGACAACTACCTGTAAAGGGTAAGTATAACACAATTGTATGTACTACATTTCATATTCAATAAAAAAATGTTGTATTTTACTCCTAAACATATCTCATATAGAAAATATATTGAAAGCACTATTCAGCCCCTTGAAGTGTCTCTTTTCAGATGATGATAACTATGCAATTATGTTATTTATATTCACTAGCAATAGGAATTCCATAACTGGTTTACACTAGCCCATTTGAGCTGACTTACAAAACCTAGAACAATGGTGGGGCTGTTGACAATATAAACCAACTTGGTTTCTTTTTTACTCTCTTTATTGAAATGGGAATATCACTGATAACTATGGCTTGCCACACATTTTGAAACAGTATAAATAAATAACATTGGGTCTTCTTTTCAGGAGAAAAAATAGTCTGTATTTTCCAGAGCCACCTCAAACTGTAATTTTATATTCTAATCTTGTTTGTGTTGAGCAGTGAAGAATAGTTATTTAAAATCAGCAGTGAATATACTTACATGGCTTCATAGAACTAAATATGTTTTTTATAAAATATAAAAAATGAATATGGATATGGGAATCCTGCTCTAAATATGCAGTGGGGTACTCACCCAATGATAAATAGGGGGTGTAGTCAAAAATATGTATGAGAGGAAACTAAAAAACAAAATTAGGAGAGACAAAACACACCCAGAGTTACCTCCACAAAATTTATTACATCTATAGCAAAACATTAGCACATAACAACATCAAAAACCCCACTAAAAAGCCTCCACCTCCTGACCCTGCAGACCAACCTATAGAAAACCTCCACAAACCCACCCTTAATAAAAGATCTTCACCTAAATCAGGAAAAGGATTGGATGCAGTCCCATAGAGGGAGCTGGGCTATACCTCCCCAACAGCCCCCCAGAGAGAGGCCCTAGTAACCACCCACCTAGGACCCTATAATATCACCACAGCCCTACTCTGGGCAATGCCACACCTTAAAGCCACAATGGGTGAATGAGGCACTGCACCAAAGTACTGTAGGGGTACGTATGCCTGAATAGCCAGCCTGTCTCAGCCCACCTATCCCAGTCACCTGGGTATGTAAGCTACAAGTGTAGTCAGTCATACAGTCATGGTCAGTCATGTAAGATGTGACCAAACTAAGATGGAAATCAAGCAATGCAGTTCAAGCAGTGTCTGCTAGTCCATGCTGGAATTAAAAATGAACACTATCCATGTAGCCTAAAGGCAGTCTCAATCTGAACACAGATATTAGATACTGGGCAGTCCATCCATTATGAAGAAGTGCCAGCAACAGATAGGAGTAAACAACAGTATGATGCTTAAATTGAAAACTCCTAGTGTGGCTAGAGTAATGTGTTGTAAGGACTCTCACATAAGTATATAAGATCACTGATATCACAGGGAACTTCCTATAAGTTAGGTAACTTCCCACCTGTAAATCATACAGGTGTATAGCCGATATCAGTTGCGGTAGTATCGTATGTAGCATCAAGCAGGCTGGCCGCCTCCCAGTAAGTAAGTCATTCACAGATCACTCACGACAGTTGTAATCTTCACGCCGTATAAGCGAACTAGTCTAGGTAAAGGCGGCTCGAGCCAAATAACTTCTGGATAAGCACAAGCAGTCCAGTGTAGTTCCTATTGGTCCTCATGAGGCATGGGGTGGCTGGGCAGTAGGAGGACATGTCCCTGCATCTACACATTTCATCCTGCCCATCGGAACTTCGTCAGGACATGTCAGGCTTTGGACTGTCACTCATTTAATTATCGGGAGTCCCACCACCCCTATCCACTTAAAGTGACCTAGACACTAAAACATACAAGAGTGCACAGCCCACCTCAAGTGTATGCGTGGATATCGCTCAGTGTAGTATTAAACCACATATAAAAACATACAAATCCAATATGGGGATAAATATACTCTCCTGTAATTTAATACAATATATAAAACACTAGTACTTAGGTGCACAAAGATTCATGACTGTCTACATACTCGGTTGCTATCCTCTGCGTATCTAACACAAGGTGTCAGGGAGATCCTTCCAAATAGGGACAGGTATAAGACCAGATATATGATTAGTTACTGACTATGTAACTCTCTTATTCATATCACAGCACCAGCTACGGAGCAAGGAAACCAACCTATATAATAGAACTATATTCCAATTCTCCATATACCCTATCAAGGAAGTTATTTGACTAAGTATCCAAAGGGCTAGATATATCCCTACACTATAATTGCATGGGGTAGTGTATAATAATGACACTTCTACAGGAAGCTTTGAAGTGAAAAATCACTATTCAAAGCTTTGGGACACTAGGAACCCAAGAGGAAAATCCACCTTGCCTCCTTTTGCAGTAATATTTCATCCCAATCTCCCCTCTATCCCGATAATTCTAATTTATAGATAACCATGCATTTGAAGCACTTGGTTGATGCTCCATGTACATCCCTAAAATGTATTGCCACTGGGGTCTTATCATCTTTCGTGGATATACTAGTGAGATGCTCCCCCATCCTTTTGTGAAATTCTTTTTGTTTTCTCCACATATATTTTACCACATGGGCAAATAATTTGGTATATTGCAAGGGTAGTGGAGCAGTTGACAAAAGATTTTAAGTCATACAACCGTTTACCGTCAGAATCCCCAAAGTTTTTGGTCCTTATAACATACCTACAAATGCTACAGTGCCCACATGGGTACATGTCTGTCGATGGTGGCATAGATGGAAATATAAAGTATTCCTTCCTCACATGTACATACTTACTATGGACCAATGCATCCCCTATCCTTGGTGCCCACCTTGCAATCAAATTAGGCCGGGGCCAGATATCTGTTTTAGCATATTATCCAACATCAGGAGGTGCCAGTGCTTGTCCAGCACTGTTTTCAACTGCCCCCAGTGAGTACCGTATGTAGTCACAATTCCCATCTGCTCTTGTTTTTTCTCTTTTCCTAGATTAAATTCTTCTTGCTCCATTCCCAGGGTCTTATCCCTATTTGTATTTGACGCTTTAAACTTGGTCTGCCTGATGACAGAGTTCGGGTACCCTTGTGCCCTAAATCTCCTTCTCAATTCCCCACTCTCTCTATGGAAATCATTGAAATTTGTGCAATTCCTGTGAATCCTCAGGAATTTACCTGTGGGGAAATCTCTAATCAGTGGCCATGGATGATGGCTGGTGGTTTGGGGGAGATTATTGCCCACCATGAGTTTTCTAAAGGTGTATGTCTCAATTTTTATACCAGCTTTATAAGTAAGATAGATATTTATTGTGTTCCCCTTAAGGTCCTGAATGAACCCATTAAATTGATCCAAAAGATCCCCTCACCACCAGCAAATCATCAATGTAGCATACCCAAAGGGCAACATGCTTTCTATATGCTGTGTGATTGTACACCTCCTCTCTTTTCCACCATCCCAAATGTAAGCAAGCATAAGAGGAGGCACAGGCGGCCCCCGTGGCCACTCCCCTCTTCTGGCGATAGTATTTGTTATTAAATACAGAGAAATTGTTATTCAAAATCAATTCCAGGAGTTCAAAATCAGGAACTCATTGTGGGGACCCGCAAAAGGATGTCTAATATCGTGCCATTTGGAGACCACCTGTATCCTCACCTCATGTGGGATGGAGGAATATAGAGACTCCACATCCACCACCACCAGTATGCAATCTTCAGGTACAATAAAGTTAGTCAGTCTACGTAAGATATCCAATGAATCAAGCACAAACTATGGTAATTCTTTGTTTAAATGCTTGATCCTTTTATCTATGTATCTCCCATTTTTTTCCAATGGGCCTCCTACACCCAAAACGATTGGTCGTCCCAGTGGATTATTTAGATTTTTTTTATAAACTTGTTGAAGTTGCAGACATGATATGTCAAAAAGCCTGCCATGTCAGTGCAGTCTACAGTATGTGAAAGGTCTGTTGCTATTTAGCCATGCTCCTTTAAACATGCCCACATTTATCCATGCATGCAGCATGCTATAAATCCTTTTCTTGGTGCCCCTGCAACATTAGTAAAACCCCTAATGAAGCCATATTAAGTCAGGGTTGCCCAGGGCAGTCATTATTGATCCCTGGTGACAATTGATATTTTGAGGCCTTGTACAGTTCCACAACTTTTACAATGCTAATTACTGTTGCTATATACCTCTGGCTTTATTTTGTGGTTGAGCTACTTTTGCAAGCTTTCCCAAGTGCATACATAGTTGTATCTGAAATTGAAAAATCATTGTGACAACTAAAATTCACCAGTTTCGAAGCAAATATGCCCTTGTTGATTTTCCCACCCCATAAAAGATGTTAACACTTTTCAGTAAATAAGGTAGTGTAATTACAGGGCTATAGCTCTCCTGCGAATTTTAACCTGGCGTTTTCATACTTACACCAAATCTTGGAAAAAATGTTTGGTGAGACATAAATTAGCATACGCGCCATGGCTGCCCCGTGAAATCTTCATTGACAACTTATGCCTTGCGTGTTTGGGACAGAGTTAACCAATTATTCTCTTTGGCTCCCTCTGTATCCCAGCTGGTTCCATTAGGAGGTTTCCTGTGGTTCCCCCCTGGGGAATGCATGGCCTTTTTTGGATAATGGGCTACTGATGGTAGTCCTAGCTGTGGTAAATTCTTGGAGGGCGGTAAGTTACTCCTGCTGGAGACCTTTTAGAGACTGATTTGGAGGCTTTCCCATGGATTTCTGGCACTATAAGCAACTACACCATTTTTTTCTACCCATGGATGCTCCATTAAGGCAGTGTCCACCCTTTTTTTATAGAAAAGGAGCCCTTACCCCACCTGGCCTCGGAATTTTATAAACTACTGAGTTCAGTTCACACTACTGCGAAACCTGCTTTTGTCTGGGAGTGGGAACATGACCTTGGGATGGAGTTCTCAGCAGAACAACTTGCACATCTATACAAATTGACGCATTGCAGCTCTACTGACTCTAAGACTCGGGAAACTAATCATAAGTTGCTAGCACGTTGATATCGTGTACCTACAGCCTTGTCACATATATACCCCTCAGTTTCAGATCTTTGTTGAAGAGGATGTGCCCAGCATGACACACTCCTATACCTGTGGGCGAAGTGTCCCATAATTTGCCACTTTTGGACTGATATTAGGGCTCAGATAAAAAATGCTCTTGATGTGGATATTCCGTTGTCTCTGGTCTACATCCTGCTCCATGTCCCCACCTGCCTACCTAGTTATTATAAGTGATGTGCCCTGCCGCACCTCTTAAATGCATCTAAGAGATTAATTTCTGTGATAGAACGTCCCACACTCTGCTTGAGTGCTTCCGTCAGTATATCGCTTCCTAAGTCCTGGAACACAAGACCAATGGATCTGGCTATAGTAACCCCCAAGAACCGGACGACACCAGTCCTGGAGTACACTAGAAAATAGCCTGGTTTATTTGAGATCTCACACAAATATATACACCAGGATGACAATACAAACTGTAGCCAGAAACCTAATTAACATGAGCTAATAACTAATAATTTAACCAGACTAGGTGACTCAGAGATATGACCTTTTAGGTCCTAGCCTTGCCGTCTCCTAGCTCACTACATTATCATAAATATCAACACAGAACTCATTCACACAATAGCAGAGTTAATTAGCACAAACGATGGGTGAAAGACTCTTAGAAGCCACACTAGACTTATTTACAATAAACACATTAATGCAGGGAACAGACAGGTGGCTGGAGTTTATGACATCAGCATTTGCTATGAGTCCCAACAGTATGAAGCAGTCACTATTTCTAATATGGCATATACAGGGTCCCCAGGCATACACCTTACAAAGAGTATTGCTTCCTTAAACACCAGGGCCCATAATCAGTGGACAAGAGGCTAGCATTCAGTCCTCTCCAAAAGCCCCTGTCCTGTCTAGGTCTGTCACATTTCTCCCCCATCAAAAGTCGACTAACAAGGTCCCAGACCTCCACCTGGTCTGGACATGTGTTAGTCGGGCAGAGTGAACTCACAGTCACTCAGTCAGTCCGCATGATCCCCATTCTTGGCTGCAAGGAATAGTTGTCATCAGTAGGTGTGGGACAGAGGACATTGACTCTCTGTCTGGCTGCCAGCGCTTCAGCTGAGTGGTTTGTAACATTCCAGGGCTCGGTCTGCTGCTGAGGAGAGGGACCAATTGCCCCAGCTTCCTGAAGCTGTGGAGGCACTGTAGGTGCTAGGCAGAGGCCAGCGGCTATCCCGATCTTAGATCCCGGTGGAGGTTTGGATGTCCCAGACTTCAGAAAGCATCCCACTGCTTGCCACCAATTGTGATGGAACGTCCCACACTCCGCTTGAGTGTTTCTGTCAGTATATCGCTTCATAAGTCCTGGAACATGAGACCAATGGATCTGGCTATAGTAACCCCCAAGAACCAGACAACACCATCTTGGATTACATCAGAAAATAGCCTGGTTTATTTGAGATCTCACACAAATATATACACCAGGATGACAATACAAACTGTAACCAGAAACCTAATTAACATGAGCTAATTACCTAAGCATTTAACCAGACTAGGTTACTCAGAGATATGACCTTTTAGCCTAGCCTTGTCATCTCCTAGCTCACTACATTATCATAAAAATCAACAGAGAACTCCTTCACACAATAGCAGAGTTAATTAGCACAAACAATGGGTGAAGGACTCTTATGCCCCGTACACACGGTCGGATTTTCTGATGGAAAATGTCCGATCGGAGCGTGTTGTCGGAAATTCCGACCATGTGTGGGCTTCATCGGACATTTTCCATCGGATTTTCCGACACACAAAGTTTGAGAGCAGGCTATAAAATTTTCCGACAACAAAATCTGTTGTCGGAAATTCCGATCGTGTGTACACAAATCCGACGGACAAAGTGCCACGCATGCTCAGAATAAATAAAGAGATGAACGCTATTGGCTACTGCCCCGTTTATAGTCCCGACATACGTGTTTTACATCACCGCGTTTAGAACGATTGGATTTTCCGACAACTTTGTGTGACCATGTGTATGCAAGACAAGTTTGAGCCAACATCCGTCGGAAAAAATCCTAGGATTTTGTTGTCGGAATGTCTGAACAAAGTCCGACCGTGTGTACGGGGCATTAGAAGCCACACTAGACTTATTTACAATAAACACATTAATGCAGGCAACAGACAGACAGGTGGTTGGAGTTGATGACATCAGCATCTGCTATGAGTCCCAACAGTATGATGCAGTCACTATTTCTAATATGGCATATACAGGGTCCCCGGGCATACACCTGACAAAGAGTATTGCTCCATTAAAATCCAGAGCCCATAATCAGTAGGCAAAGGGCTAGCATTCAGTCCTCTCCAAAAGCCCCTGTCCCGGCTAGGTCTGTCACAATTTTTATCTACTGGAAATGGGCTCATGCTTCTAGCAGGGAGAAATAGATTAGGAAAGTGAACAAAATCATGGAAGCTGAGGACTGGGTTGTGGCGTTAATGGGAAATGAGAGCTCTTCACCAGTATCTGGGCGACGTTGTGAGGTCACACCTCTGACCCTGATCAGGTCCCGTCTAGCGTGGATATTGCTTTGTTGGAGTTAGCAGAGCCCTTGATTAAAGTGTTACTAAACCCCCAACAGTAAAATCTTTCTGTATGTGCAGCATAGCATGCTTGTTATACTTACTGTGGAACTTAAGGGGTTAATCCTCTGCATTGTGTAAAAAGGCTTTTTTATCCTGTATGCACAGATCCTTCCCTCCTGCACTGTCTATCTGGGGAAGGCCAACTAACACAGGCAGGGTAGCCAACCTGCACGTGCACAGTTGTCTTTTATGCTTGAGAGAACATTTACTTGTTCTTAGAGCTAGCCAGGTCACATGATATTGGCATCACACGTGTGGGCGTGTATACAGGCTGAAGTGGAAATCTCCTCCTACCTGAACTCTCAGCACTGGAGAAACTTTGCAGTTTATCATGTGACCGTGGTATACAGATCATCCAAAAAGGTATATAGTGGCAGTATTTGACCCACTTCAGCCCCGGAAGGATTTACCCCCTTCCTAAACAGGCCATTTTTTGCAATACAGCACTGTGTCGCTTTAAAGTGGGGTTCCACCCAAAAAACAAAAATACCTGGAAAAAATCTAAAAAAAAAAAAAAAAAAACATTTGGATATTTTTTTTTTTTTCACTTACCTCTAAATGCCTGTTGCTAGGTGTTCCCACGTAGTCTGCCTGTTGCTTTGCCTGGGCTGATGACATCACTTCCCCCCAGGCACAGGAAGGGCTCCGCTCTGCTCCCGCCCTCCTGTCAATCATCCCACCCATTACAGGTCCCAGGTGATTGAGCGGCCAATCACGGCGAGCGGCGCCGCTCGCGCATGCGCAGTGGGTGCCAGGCTGTGAAGCCACAGCCCGGCGCCCACAGTTGAAATGTCGGCGCCGACGAGCGGAGGGGGGGACGAGCGGGGCCTCGATTCCCCGCATCGCTGGACCCAGAGACAGGTGAGTGTCCAATTAAAAGTCAGCAGCTGCAGTATTTGTAGCTGCTGATTTTTAATTTTTTTTTTTTTTTGACGGCCCCCTGGGTGGAACTCCCCTTTAACTGACAATTATGCTGTTGTGTGACGTTGTACCCAAACAAAATTGATGTCCTTTTTTCCCCACAAATAGAGCTTTCTTTTGGTGATATTTGATCACCTCTGCCATTTTTATTTTTTGCGCTATAAACAAAAAAAGAGCGACAATTTTGAAAAAAACACAATATTTTGTACTTTTTGCTATAATAAATATCCAAATTTTTTTAAAAAAAGAAATGAATTTCTTCATCATTTTAGGCCGATATGTATTCTTTTACATATTTTTGGTAAAAAAAATTTCAATAAGTGTATATTGGTTTGTGCAGAAGTTATAGCGTCTACAAAATAGGGGATAGATTTATGGCGTTTTTATTTATTTATTTATTTTTTACTAGTAATGGCGGTAATCAGCTTTTGACACTTTTTTGGCACCAGTGACATTTCTAATGCGATCAGAGCTAAAAATAGCCACTGATTACTGTATAAATGTTATTGGCAGGGAAGGGGTTAACACTAGGGGGCGATCAAGGGGTTAACTGTGTTCCCTAGGTGTGTTCTAACTGTAGTTGGATGAGACTGACTAGGGGAGGAGACCGATCTGTGTTTCTACTTAGTAGGAACACACGACCTGTCTCCTCTCCCCTGAGAGAATCGGGATTTGTGCGTTTACACACATAGATCCCGATTCTCACTCTATCACGAGCGATCGCTGGAGCCCGGCGGTCATCATGCCCACCAGGCACGCGCATCGGCTCCGTGGACACGCTTGCGCCCGCAAAAGCGTCTTAAAGCACCAACATACAGCTATGATGGCCCGCGCAGGGAAGCCATCCTGCCATAGTATAACAGTATAACTGCGGCGGCTGGTCGGGAAGGGGTTCATGTAAAAAGAAGATTTATAAGCTGTGGGCACTGTGGGGGGGCGGATGAACTATTTTCATATTACTGGGTTTAGTAACACTTTAAGTACCTACCTAATTTTTTTGAAGCAATTGTCTGGTTCTTGTTTCTATGTTTTTTCCCTTTTTTGTTCTATTTTTGTCGCATCCTGTGAGTCCTTTTTTTTTTTATGTCACAGGTTGGTGTGTGCGATTACAGTCCTGGTATACTCTAAATAAGCGCCCTCCTGTTTATGTGATACACTACCATTTACAGTATTTTCTGTTTACACTTCCTTAGCACTTTATATAACCTTGGGGTCCATAGTTTTGGTATTTTATATTCTTATGCTGTTGACATGTCCCTAGTTGGATGATGGTCCATCTGCTTGTGTGGACTTTCCTCCAGCAAACTAGCTCACCTTATTAGTATGGTGTAAGTTTTTGGACTTCTGGGTATCCTAGTCTGTTATAGTTACTGTACATGGAGAACCTCTGATTGCACTATGACTTTATACTGTGAGTAGACATGTGCAGAACAGAAAAATGTGTTTTTGTTTTGTTTCGGATAGATTCGTTAAGTTACTGATTTAGTTTCATTATGGAATTCGTTTCGTTTGGTTTTGGAATTTCGTTTCATTTCATTTTAGTTGAATTTAGTTTCATTTTTGTTCGTTTAATTTATACATTTTCTAAAGAATTCAAACTTTCCAGAACGATTAGAATTTGGTTCGGTCGAACAACAATCAACCAATCCGAATTCTGTGTGAAGAAATAGCTGGTTGTTAAGCAGCAGGTCGGGAAGCCAGCAGCCCATGTCGTTAACAACCATGAGTCATCATCTGTCAGAGGGCTTCCCTACTGACACATGAATGTAAAGAAAAGGATTCCGGCAATTGCCCGGCAATAGAAAAATGTTAAAAAACGGAATAGGGTCCCCCAGTCCATGCCAGGTCCTTCGGGGCATGCAGCCCAGCAGGTCGGGGAAGGGACGAGCGAGCCCCCCTCCCCTCCTGAATCATACCAGACCACATGCCCTCAACATGGGGGGGTGCTTTGGGGCAGGGGGGCTCTGGGGACAAGGGCCTCTTCCCGACAACCCTGGGCTGTGGTTGTCAGGGTCTATGGGCAGGGAGCTTATTGGAATCTGGAAGCCCCCTTTAACAAGGGGGCCCCCAGATCCCCTCCCCCCTATGTGAATGGGTATCGGGTATATCGTACCTCTACCAATTCACCAAAAAAGTGTCAAAAAATATAAACCACAAGAAACAGTTTTTGACAAGTCCTTTATTAAAAAATAAAAAATACGACAATAGTTTCCCTCGATGTATATCCATCGTCAATCACGATGCCCGTCCGAGCTGAAAAATAAAAGGAAAAAAAATGCTCCGCCTCCTGGGAGGCCTCCAGCCGTATGCCCACTCTGCGCTTTGACAGTTCTTATATAGGAAAGGGGCGGGGCCACCTGGGTACATTACCCGGTGGCACCGCCCACCTTCTGACATCGCATGACATCATGTGATATCAGAAGGGGCGGTGCGTTTTTGTTTTTTTCCTATTTTTCGGGTCCGGCGGGCATCATGATTGACGATGGATTTACATCAAGGGACACTATTTTTTATTTTTTAATAAAGGACTTGTCAAAAATAGTTTCTTGTAGTTTTTACTTTTTGATACTTTTTTGGAAAAATGGGTAGGGGTACGATGTACTCTATAGCCATTCACATGGAGGGGGGGTCGGGATCTGGGGACCCCCTTGTTAAAGGGGGCTTCCAGATTTCGATAAGCCCCCTACCCACAGAGCCCGACAACCACAGCCCAGGGTTGTCGGGAAGAGGCCCTTGTACCCATCAACATGGGGACAAGGTGTTTTGGGATGGGGGGGCAGAGCCCCTCCTGCCCTAAAGCACCCAACCCCCCCATGTTGAGGGCATGTGGCTTGGTGTGGTTCAGGAGGGCGGGGCGCTCGCTCGTCCCCTCCCCTTTCCTGATCTACTGGGCTGCATGCTCGGATAAGGGTCTGGTACAGATTTTGAGGGGGACCCTACACTTTTCTTTTAAAAATGTTGGTGTGTCTGGTATGTCGGACGTGCCTGGTATGTTTGGCGTGTCAGGTCTGGTATGGGGACTGGGGGGGGGACCCTACATTGTTTTTTTAAACATTTTTCTATTCCCGGGCAATGTCGGCATTCTTTTCTTTACATTAATCTGTCAGTAGGGAAGCCCGCTGACAGATGATGACTCGTGATTGTTAAAGACACGGGCGGCTAGCATCCCGGCCCGCTGCTTAACAACCAGCTATTTCTTCACACAGAATTCTAATCAGGCGATCGTTTTTTGACCGATCCGAATTCTAATTGTTCTGAAAAGTTGTCATTCATTAGAAAACGAATAAAGGAAAATAAAGAAAAACAAATAAATTGATGCTTTTTTATACCACTGGTATGTTCGTCTTGTGGCGAGGTAGGGTTCGAGCGTTTGGTCGTTGAAGTCGATACCCCCATGAACATATTGTATTCGTGAATACATGTTGGCTTTTGGATTGGGCCATTCCTCCTGGTGATCTCAACAAATGTATTGTTGTAGATCGAAGAAAGCATGTAGACATCCCTTCTGTCCCTCCACTTCACAGCCAGAATTTCCTCATTCCGTAAACTTTCTGTCTCCCCTCTTCTTAACTTCTTGTTTTTTTATATCAAATCTTTTTTTATTTTTATAATGCTTATTTCATACAAAATGATAAAAAGGTAGATCATTTTTATAAAAATAAACATCATGAGGATCTTGTCATCATTTCATTTCATATTATACACATATTCAAAACAAAAAAAACAAAAAAACATAAACAAATACAAAAACAGTCAAAAACTCATATAATGTTAGCCACACACACCAACAATAAACAAACATACACCTCACATTAGATTATTTTGCTTTGTTCAACTCCCATCATCTTAATATTTTATAGATCAATCTCCTCATCCCCATCCTCCCCTCCCCCCCTCTCCCCCTCACCAACCCCTCCACTTAAGCAATCTTATAATAGATTGCTCGAGTCAATCCAGTAGTGCCAAATTTTGCTGAATTTCTGGGGGACTCCTCTATGTTTATATGTTAACTTTTTCTTTTTTAATATATAGTTTATCTTATTACACCACTGTTTGTGAGTTGGTGGGATCTTAGCTGTCCATTTTTGTAGGATTTACGGGCTAAATAGAGAGATCTAATCCAGATTATGTGCATATCCACAGGTAAAATTACATCTGGAATTATTCCCAGTAATGACAATTTAGGAGTATCTATTATTTCTGTTCGCGAAATTGTATTTAGGGTCATAAAATACAACGGAGTTTGGGGCATCGCCAAAGCATGTGGATAAGGGAACCATGCGAAACTAAGCATCGTGGGCATAAAGGCGAAGCGTTTTTTCCCCACTCAAACAATTTTTGTGGGGTATAGTGGGTTCTATGTAAAATGAAAAGCTGAGTCAATTGCTGAGATGGTGAAATAGATACCTCAGGAAGGATCTCCATGGCACGAGTCCATTCATCTTCATTAAGATCTATAAGATCCTTTTGCCAACGAATAAAACTCTAAAGCCCCGTACACACGATAGGATTTTCCGATGGAAAATGTGTGATAGGACCTTGTTGTCGGAAATGTGTGTAGTCTCCATCACACATTTTCTATAGGAATTTCCGACACACAAAGTTTGAGAGCTTGCTATAAAATTTTCCGTTGTCGGAAATTCCGATCGTGTGTACACAAATCCGATGCACAAAGTGCACAAATCCGATGCACAAAGTGCCACGCATGCTCGGAATAAATTAAGAGAGGAAAGCTATTGGCTACTGCCCCGTTTATAGTCCCGTTGTAAGTGTTTTACGTCACCGCTTTCACAACGATCGGATTTTCCGACAACTTCGTGTGACTGTGTGTATGCAAGACAAGTTTGAGCCAACATCCGTCGGAAAAAATCCATGGATTTTGTTGTCGGAATGTCCAATCGTGTGTACGGGGCATTAAACTGTCCATCTGCCTTCACTGTATTTAATAAGATCTGGTAAAGATCCCCTATTAATCCCCGATTAGTAATTTCTGATGGGTTATATTGAAATTGAAATGTTAATGCTTGGCTTTGTAAAGTATGGCGGATCGAGAGGTACTGATAGAAGTTAGACTTTGATAGTTGGAGGTGATCTTTCAATATACTAAAAGGCAGTAAAGTATCCCCTTCAAATATCTGGTAAAGGAAATTTATCCCAGCCCGTTTCCACTCTAAAAATTCTGGTATTTTATTTATCTCGGGTAAACAAAAATTCTCCCATATTGGCATATGTCTTGTATATCCCTTATACTGCGTAATAATGCGTATTGTCTCCCACAGTTTATGGATTAGATAAAAAAGTTGGACATTTTTTTTTCTCATAAAATCTGTGGGAAACTATTCGCTGAACTAGTGGTAAAGGTTTAAACTGAGTCATTATTATATTCTGTATAGGGTCTTGATCATCTATCTCCTCCCAGCCACACCAGTGTTGAAGTTGTGCTGCAAAAAAGTACAGTCTAGAGTTAGGGACCGCTATTCCACCTCTATCTTGTGCCTGTTGGAGGGTTTCAAGTTTAATTCTTGGTTTACCATGTTTCCCAATTAGACTCTAAATGTAGAGTCTAATGTCCTTAATTCTTGTTGACGAAGCTTTGAAGAAAGCCCTTCCGGTTCGTCCTTACGGTGCCACATGCTGGAGTGTTCTTTCTGTGAAGGTTGCGGAACAGGGGCAAACTTGTACAAAAGTTATCTACGTACAAAAGGTAGCCTTTCTCCAGGAGTGGGTTTATGAGTTCCCAAACGACTTTCTTGCTGTCAGGGCTGGGCTCAGCCCTTCCTTCTCTGAGCTGGCCGCTCAGCTGTCGGCTAATTGCCAGCTCCTTTCTCTCCACAGTGACTCAGCTGTTAATGATCTGCTCGTCAGTCCTGGCTACTTAAAGCCGTCCAGCTCACTTCATCTCTGCCTTCGCCTTTGGTCACATCTCAGAGACTTTCTCCTGAGTTCTTGTTGAAGATTTACTTAGTTGACATCCCTTCTGGCTCCTGATCCTGCTTGCTGTACTACTACGTTGATCTCTGGCTCTCTGGCATTGGCTGACTACCCGATCTGGTTACTGAACTCTGGCTATGTATTGAATACGCTTACTCTGTTTACCTTTTTATTATTATTAAGCAAGTGTGATTTACTGTACTTCTGTCTTGGTCTGATTCATGGTTTCTGACAGTAGGTGAAGGCCATGAATTAAGAAGATGCAGTCAGTCCACTTGTTGGTAATATTTTTTCCAGATTGGATGACCAGGATCACCGCATGGATCAGTTTACCTTGGCGTTACAAACGCTCCTGAGTCGCACGCCTCACCTGGAATCTTCCACTATAGCTGCTGTGGTACAACCTGTGTTGCAGGCCATCCCTGCTGCTGCTCCAGTCTCTGTGCAGGCACCCGCCTCGAGTATTACCTCTATAAGAGGCATGTCTGGTTCCGCTCAGCTTCCCCAGCGATTTGGGGGTGATCCAGTTCAATGCAGAGGGTTTCTCAACCAGATTGAGATATATTTTGAGATGCTGCCCCAGGCGTTTCCCATGGACAGAAACAAAGTAGGGTTCGTGATATCTTTGCTTTCTGAGAGAGCCTTGGCCTGGGCAAAGCCTCCATGGGAGACGCAAAAAACTGTGGTCCTGAGTTACCCAGAATTTGTGGCTTCCTTCAAAAGGGTATTTGACTTTCCCGCACGCTCCGCTTCTGCTGCCAAGAGCCTCATGTCCATCAAACAGAGTACGAGAACTGTTGCTGATTACGCAATTGAATTCTGTACTCTGGCAGCAGAAACCTTGCGACCGCTGCTTTGTTCCCGAGAGTCTCCGTACTGCTGTGCTCCAGTCTTACCATTCTCCCAAGGCTGCTGGCCACCCTGGGAAGAATCAACTCTTTTGGGCCATTTACCAAAAATTCTGGTGGCCTAGTCTACGTGCTGATGTAACCGCCTTCGTAGCTGCCTGTTCCGTGTGTGCTCAGAGTAAGACTCCACGACACCTTCCACTGGGCCTCCTACAACCCATACCCAATGGAGAGAGGCCCTGGACCCACCTGTCTATGGATTTCATTGTGGAGTTACCCAACTCCCAGGGCAACACAGTTATCCCTATGGTGGTTGACCGGTTCTCGAAAATGTTGCATTGTATTCCACTCAAGAAGTTGCCTACTTCTAAGGAACTGGCTTCTATTTTTTCTCGGGAGATCTTTTGCTTACATGGGCAACCCAAGGTGATTGTCTGAGACAGGGGTAGTCAGTTTGTGTCCCGGTTCTGGCGAGCCTTGCGTGCACAGTTGGGTATTCTGCTTGCTTTCTCCTCTGCGTATCACCCGCAGTCTAATGGGGCCGCAGAACGAGCCAATCAGTCCTTGGAGCAATTCCTACGTTGCTATTTTTCCGACCATCATAACAACTGATCAGACCTCTTACCGTGGGCGGAGTTTGCTCACAATAGTGCCTTGAATTCAGCTTCCCATTTGTCCCCATTTATGGTGAACTATGGTTTCCAACCTTCCGTGTTGCCTGCCTCGTTTGTTCCGCAGAGTATTCCTGTGTTAGAGGAGCATTTCCGTGGCCTTTGTTCCACTTGGGCACAAGTCTAGGAGGCTTTGCGACATGCTAACAATAAGTACAGACTCCATGCTGACCGCAGGCGCCTGCCTGAGCCTTCCTACCAGTTTGGGGACAGAGTCTGGCTGTCGTCTTGCAACCTCCGATTTCGTGTTCCTTCTTTGAAGTTCGCACCTCGGTTTATTGGGCCTTTCCGTATCCCTTGCAGGATTAACCCACTGGTTTACCCTTTGGACCATCCTCCTAGTATGCACATCTCTAATGTGTTTCATGTCTCCTTATTGAAACCTTTGGTCTGCAACCGCTTTACCACCTCGGTTCCACGTCCTCACCCTATACAGGTTGAGAACCATGAGGAGTATGAAGTACAATCCATTGTTGACTCCCGTAGGTTCCGTGGGCGCATACAGTACCTGGTGCATTGGAAGGGGTATGGTCCGGAGAAACGCTCTTGGGTCTCATCCTCGGATGTACATGCTCCTGTCCTCCTCTGTGATTTCCATAGATGTTTTCCCCTCAAGCCCTCTCCGAGGGGGAGGGGTCGTTGAGGAGGGGGTACTGTCAGGGCTGGGCTCAGCCCTTCCTTCTCTGAGCTGACCGCTCAGCTGTTGGCTAATTGCCTGCTCCTTTCTCTCCACAGTGACTCAGCTGTTGATGATCTGCTCATCAGTCCTGGCTACTTAAAGCCGTCCAGCTCACTTCATCTCTGCCTTCACCTTTGGTCACATCTCAAAAACTTTCTCCTGCGTTCCTGTTGACGACTTGCTCAGCTGACGTCCCTTCTGTCTCCTGATCTTGCTTGCTGTACTACTACGTTGATCTCTGGCTTTCTGACATTGGCATTGGCTGACTACCCGATCTGGTTACTGAACTCTGGCTATGTATTGACTACGCTTACTCTGTTTACCTTTTATTATTATTAAACAAGTGTGATTAACTGTACTTCTGTCTCGGTCTGATTCATAGTTTCTGACACTCGCTTGATCCAATGTAGTCTGGGCAATTAGGGGGATGCAGCTGGGTGTCCTTGCCTTCGTATACCATGAAGGCATATGTATACCCTGTGGCTCGGTCGCACAATTTAACAGCTTCACCCCATAGCGGGCCCTTTTGGTGGGAATAAATTGTTTGAAGCCCAGCCTGCCAGTAAATTTGATAAGGGACTCATCCACGCATATGTGTTGGTCTGGGGTAAACAACTGGGGGAAGATTTCAGAAAAATAATTTAGTAGTGAAATTTATAAAGCTTATCAAAATTTGGGTAATTTTGGGGAGGGCACTGGGTATTATCATTATAGTGTAGGAATCTCATAATCATGAGATATCTGGTTCTGGGCATTACTGAGGAAAAGATGGGCATGTGGTGGATGGGGAGGGTTGACCAATATGAACGTAAGTCATTTTTTTTTGGTTAGTCCCATACAGAATGTGAGGCCCAAAGAATTTTAAACTCCTCCACTGTTAGGGCTCTCCACTCGTAGGGACGGGCATAATAGGACGTTGGGTTACTTGCTATGAACTGTTGTGCATACAGGTTGCACTGGGCCACGATTGATGCTAGCATGTCCTCAGTAAAAATTAAATGGAAAAAATCTATCGGGGAAAAATTTTCTGTGTCCACCTGGACTCCTGGCTGGGCAGTGAAAGGGGGAATGTTAGCTTCTCCTGAATTAGGAGGAAGCCACAAGGGGTTTTGAAGGCAATAGGGAAGGCTGGCATAGGACCTAACTCTTTGGGATTGAGGTAACACCCCACTGGTACGTGGCCTTTCTTGCCGAGGTACTGCGGTGCTGGTGAATGGCACCACCTCCTCACCGAACGCCTTCTTCTGGCGGGCGGACTCTCATACTCCTCTGAGGCTGTAAGTGTTCCACTGCTTAGGACAGGCTCGTAGTCAACGTCAGACTCAGAATCTGAATTTCAGGAGGAATCCGAAGCGGAGAGCTCCCTATGCCCTCGTCGGCCACAAGAATATTGTACGCCTCCTCGGCTGAAAATAATCTTCTAGACATTTTTGGTGATGGCACATAACATTAATGACAAATGGCACTGATTATGTGACACTGATGACAGATGGCACCGATTACACGTGACACTGATGTGGCACTGATGACAGATTGATGACGTCCTCCCCACATCTGTTGCCCAGATGAGTGCCCGTGGGTAGGGTACACCAGAGCGCCCCTGGAGTGCCAGCGGGAGCGTGCAGCGGCTCTGGGTCCCGGAGGGTCAGCGAGAGCACACAGCGGCTCCAGGGACACGCACACAGAAAGACAGCATACCAGGAGCTTACCTGTCTCTCGTGCGACAGAAACAGCAGTGCGTGAGTGCTCACAAACAGTGCTAGTCTCCGTGGAGAGGAGACGCGCTGTAGATACAATAAAGGCTGGCCAGACTGAAGCACAGGAGATGCTCACGGTGGCCCCCCCTGCCCCCCTGTTCTACTAGTTTGGACCTCCCGAGCCCAGCGTTGGAAAAAGCGCTATAGGTACAGTACTGGTTTGGCCACAAAAACAACCACCGAGAGAAAAGACCCGGAAGCCTGAAGGAGTGAATCAACAGAGGGGTGAGTGACTTGCTTTTTCAATGCATTATTACTGGATGGACTAGAAACTTGGGATACAGAGTGATACACCGGCAGGTACACTTGTCAAAACTGTTAAAGTTGTTAAAGCCTGTTAAAAAACTGGAATCCTGGTTTTATGGTTGACCGGACTGTGTAGTTGGAAGTGTATTTTAAAACTGAAAAACTGTGTAAAATAGAAAACTAATGCAAACCAGATGAATCAATGAGGAACATGGATGAATAGCTGAGGTAAAGACTAACTTGAGAGTCTCGATGATAGGAGAGTGATGGGTGAGAAGGGATGGTGAGACCCTCCCCGCTAACAAGGAAAAGTCTCAGAATATAACATCTTAGAATTGTAAGATTAACACATTGAGCCGTCTATATCAAATTAGCGAATTAATGAACTGTCGCTGAGAATATCCTGTATTAATTATTGTGAAAGCCGGATTGCAGACAAGGTCACACATCAGATTAAGTAGTCACTCACCTCCGACGCCACTGGGCCCGTACGTGGCCAGCTGTACTGAAGGGAAAAGGGGGATAACTGATACCTCTAAAAACTATTGTGTCAGACCTGTGTGTAATTAAAGAACAGGATGAAGGGGAAACCCGTAAAGGGAGCAAGTGCGAATCCACCTAAAATGAGTGCGAGCCCTGGCTCCATTAAAAAATATATGACACAGGATGGGGGCACAGAGAGCCCAGGGAAACAGATAGGGGCCAAGAGTAAAAAACCCCTAGAGGGAGCACAAAAAAATGGACAGAGAAAACAACCCAAGGACCCAGATATAACAGACATATCAGAAATCATCTGTGATGACAAAGAGGAAAACTTGGTAATTGAACCTAGACAAAAAAAACAGCTGCCAACTAAAGGAGAAATGGCGGAGATGTTCACAAAATTAGAATCATCTATTAAGGGAGAAATGGCCACTCTACATGAGGACCTAAAATATGCTAAGAAGGGTAGAAGGTACAGAAGAGTAGGGATGAGCTGAACACCCCCCTGTACAGTTCGCACCAGAACTTGCGAACAGGCAAACAAAATTTGTTCGAACACGTGAACACTGTTAAAGTCTATGGGACACGAACATGAATAATCAAAAGTGCTAATTTTAAAGGCTTACGTAACGGGTGATCCTGCCCCCCTCTGACGTCACGGGGAATGCCACAGGTAAGTCCCCGTCAAGTCCCCGTGCGTCAGAGGGGGGCGGGGTCACCGGGTGGCCCCGCCCCCAAGTTATTTAAGAACCGTCAGAAGAGGAGAAGCGTCATACAGCGGGAGCCTCCCACCATGCCATCATGGATGCGGAGCGGTCCGAGGAGAAGAAGGGAAGAAGACACCGCAGAGGAAGATGGCGGACGAGAACACCGGAGGAAGAACCAGAAGAACCAGAAGAAGAAGAAGATGGAGGAAGAAACCGAAGGAAAATAGAAGAAAGAAGAAGCATTTAAATAAAGGAATTGTTAAAAACTGTCTCTTGTCATTTTTAACATTTTTGACAGTTTTTTTGTGAAATGGTAGGGGTACTTTTGTACCCCCTTACCATTTCACACAGGGGGGAGGGCCGGGATCTGGGGGTCCCCTTGTTAAAGGGGGCTTCCAGATTCCGATAAGCCCCCCGCCCGCAGACCCCCACAACTACCGGGCAAGGGTTGTGGGGATGAGGCCCTTATCCCCTACAACATGAGGACAAGGTGTTTTGGGGGGCTACCCCAAAGCACCCTCCCAATGTTGAGGGCATATGGCTTGGTATGGTTCAGGAGGGGGGCCCTCTCTCATCCCCCCCTCTTTTCCTGCTGCCTACCAGGTTGCGTGCACGGATAAGGTCTGGTATGGGTTTTTGGGGGGACCCCACGCCATTTTTTAAAAAAATTTTGGCGCGGGTTCCCCTTAAAATCCATACCAGACCTGAGGGGTCTGGTATAGATTTTGAGGGGGACCCCACGCCATTTAAAAAAAAAAATTGGCCTGGGTTCCCCTTAATATCCATATCAGACCTGAAGGGCCTGGTATGGAATTTAGGGGGACCCCCCACGTCACTTTTTTTTTTTTTAATTTTGGTTTGGGGTTCCCCTGTGGGAAATTCCCATGCCATTTTTATCAATTAACTTTTATGTGTATTGTCGTACCGGCAATTCATTAAGAGCCGCGAGTAGTTTTAAATTGCTTTTTTTCCTTTGAAATGTCATTTTGCTGTCAGACTGTTCTAAACACGGGAAACATGCGCCCCTTTACAGGCATACTATAGAAACCCCCCCAGGTACGAAATTTAAAGGAATATTACACTTTTATTGTTTCACTTTAAGCATTATTAAAATCACTGCTCCCGAAAAAACGGCCGTTTTTAAAACTTTTTTTTGCATTGATCCATGTGCCCTGGGACAGGACCCAGGTCCCCAAACACTTTTTATGACAATACCGTGCATATAAGACTTTAAAATTAGCACTTTTGATTTCTCCCATAGACTTTTAAAGGGTGTTCCGCGGCTCTGGACATTTGTTGGACATTTGTTTGGAAGTTCTGGACATTTGTTGTGGACATTGTGGACATTTTGGGCGTGGGACGTGGGGGTGATGTCATATCCACTCATGAGCAATGCTACCCGGGACTGCCATTTTACCCCGGAGAAAGGGACACTATTTACCAGATTGTGTGGCTAGCTGGCCGAATATTGGTCGGCATCTAGGGGAGAGAGGCCCACCACAGCTATGGGCAGTGTTAAACACCTCATGGTAGGTGCCTGCCCCTGGCTGGGAGTGGCCCTCAGACACACCCACTTTGCCTATATGAGGGCTTTCCCAGCTTCTAGGTGTGCAGTTTGCCTGGACCCTTTGTAGCGTAAGCCTCTATTACCCTGAGCTCCTGGCTGGGAGGTAAGTTTAAATGGGGATACTTGACTGGATGTTATCTTGATTTGGCTTTGATCTTTCATACATATATTGTCAGGGCTGGGCTCAGCCCTTCCTTCTCTGAGCTGGCCGCTCAGCTGTCGGCTAATTGCCAGCTCCTATCTCTCCACAGTGACTTACCTGTTGATGATATCCTGATCGTCAGTCCTGCCTACTTAAGCCAGGCCAGCCCAGATGACCTCTGCCTTCACCTTGGTCAACATCACAGAGATCTTCTGCGTTCCTGTTAAAGACTTGCTTGGCTGACATTCCTTCTGGCTCCAGATCCTGCTTGCTGTTCCACTACACTGTTCCCTGCCTTCCTGACTTTCTGGCTTGTCTGACTATCCGTTACGGTTACCGATCTTTGGGTATGTTTTGACTAAGTTTCTTCTATTTACTTTTATTATTAAACAAGTGTGATTTAACTGTACTTCTGTCTTGTTCTGATTCATGGTTGCTGACTGATAGATATATCCTATCTATCTATCTATCTATCTATCTATCTATCTATCTATCTATCTATCTATCTATCTATCTATCTATCTATCTATCTATCTATCTATGTAGCCAGGAGCTGAATGTGTGTGTGTGTGTGTGTGTGTGTGTGTGTGTATGTATGTATATATATGTGTGTGTATACAGTCAGGTCCATAAATATTGGGACATCGACACAATTCTAATCTTTTTGGCTCTATACGCCACCACAATGGATTTGAAATGAAACGAATAAGATGTGCTTTAACTGCAGACTTTCAGCTTTAATATGAGGGTATTTACATCCAAATCAGTTGAACGGTGTAGGAATTACAACAGTTTGTATATGTGCCTCCCACTTTTTAAGGGACCAAAAGTAATGAGACAGATTAACAATCATCCATCAAACTTTCACTTTTTAATACTTGGTTGCAAATCCTTTGCAGTCAATTACAGCCTGAAGTCTGAAAGGCATAGACATCACCAGGCGCTGGGTTTCATCCCTGGTGATGCTCTGCCAGGCCTCTACTGCAACTGTCTTCAGTTCCTGCTTGTTCTTGGGGCATTTTTCCTTCAGTTTTGTCTTCAGCTAGTGAAATGCATACTCAATCGGATTCAGGTCAGGTGATGGACTTGGCCATTGCATAACATTCCACTTCTTTCACTTAAAAAACTCTTTGGTTGCTTTTGCTGTTTACTTTGGGTCATTGTCCATCTGCACTGTGAAGCGCCATCCAATGAGTTCTGAAGCATTTTGCTGAATATGAGCAGATATTATTGCCCGAAACACTTCAGAATTCATCCTGCTGCTTTTGTCAGCAGTCATATCATCAATAAATACAAGAGAACCAGTTCCATTGGCAACCATACATGCCCACGCCATGGCACTACCACCACCATGCTTCACTGATGAGGTGGTATGCTTTGGATCATGAGCAGTTCCTTTCCTTCTCCATACTCTTCTCTTCCTATCACTCTGATACAAGTTGATCTTGATCTCATCTGTCCATAGGATGTTGTTCCAGAACCATGAAGGCTTTTTTAGATGTTGTTTGGCAAACTCTAATCTGGCCTTCCTGTTTTTGAGGCTCACCAATGGTTTACATCTTGTGGTGAACCCTCTGTATTCAACCTGGTGAAGTCTTCTCTTTATTGTTGACTTTGACACACATGGACCTACCTCCTGGAGAGTGTTCTTGATCTGGCCAACTGTTGTGAAGGGTGTTTTATTCACCAGGGAAAGAATTCTTCAGTTATCCAACACCAACCTACCTCCTGGAGAGTGTTCTTGATCTGGCCAACTGTTGTGAAGGGTGTTTTATTCACCAGGGAAAGAATTTTTCAGTTATCCAACACAGTTGTTTTCCGTGGTCTTCCGGGTCTTTTGGTGTTGCTGAGCTCACCGGTGCGTTCTTTCTTTTTAAGGATGTTCCAAACAGTTGATTTGGCCACACCTGATGTTTTTGCTATCTCTCTGATGGGTTTGCTTTGTTTTTTCAGCCTAATGATGCCAGATTCCAAATGCAAATAGCACACTTGAAATTAACTCTGGACCTTTTATCTGCTCCTTGTAAATGGGATAATGAAGGAATAACACACACCTGTCCATGGAACAGCTGAGCAACCAATTGTCCCATTACCTTTGGTCCCTTAAAAAGTGGGAGGCACATATACAAACTGTTGTAATTCCTACACAATTCACCTGATTTGGATGTAAATACCCTCAAATTAAAGCTGAAAGTCTGCAGTTAAAGCACATCTTGTTTGTTTCATTTCAAATCCATTGTGGTGGTGTATAGAGCCAAAAAGAGTAGAATTGTGTCGATGTCCCAATATTTATAGACCTGACTTTGTATATATATATATTCCTGCAGTCAGGAGACACTGTGTGGCTTTGCTGCAGGGAAGCTGGTTCCCTCTAGTGCTGAGTTTCACTCTGACCTGTTACCTCCTTGATACAGACAAGGCAGAGCAAAGCATCTTGGGACCCCCGCGTGGATCTGTGTGCAGGGATTCTGTGACGCTGTGTGCTACAGCTGAGTCACGGCCTGCCCCAGCAGAACCATCCAGCGGATGTTCGAAGGGACACCTGCAGGCAGCACCCCTTGGCTGTTCGGCGGCAACCTGAAGGCCGCTCCTGTTCAATCTATCCTGTGGTGATATCAGATCCCGGGGAGCCATAGCGCGGTGCGGCGGAGGCCGGATACCATCCCCTGAGCACATTCCTGAGATACAGGCATCATCATCATCCATCATCCATCATTCATCATTCATCTCCTCTTGTTCCAGTGTGGTGAGTGGGCAATAGCCCAACCTTATAGACACTATACACAGACATCTCTACCTTCTATCAACCCACTTTTACTTGTAGTTCTACTGAGGACAACATCTTTAAGTCAGTGATCCTGATGATTCCAGCTGCATTCTGTTCAACACAGGAAGATTTGCTTCTTTGTGTATTCATAATCAATTGATTTTGGTTGCTTTGCTCTGCCATTCAGAAATTCTCTGTATATAATTGTTTTCAAAGGGTTAGCTGAAGATCAACCAGATTGCTCCACAATAATACATGACTACTTTTCACCTCCCTCCTCACTTCAGGGATTTGTTTCTTTTGAGTTCATAGAGTTATAATTCACCAAGAACTCTACGAAAGAGCAGGTTGAATTCCAATACAGTTCCTTACTGCCAAAGGTTCTAACATTGTATTTACTATTCTGCATCTGTGTGTTGAGGAGCAGAAAATAGGGTTTTGACATTCATAAGAGTCATTGCTCTGCTTTCCTGTAACCTGTTCACATAGGCATTGTATGTGCCTTGCTGAGTACAGAAATTATAGTTCTCATTGTTGAATGTTTGATATTGATATGTGACTGCCTCTCAGTTATTGATAACATTTCTATAAGAGATATCATTCTAAAATGTAAACTTGTGTTGATTTACCAATATTCTCATTTCCCTAAGTAAACAAGTTAATGGGTTTATTCTGGTGTACCTGCTTTATTACCCAAAGGGAAAATATCTGAACCCAGGGTGTTGGAGGTGGCGGAGGATTTGCAGGGTCTGGGCAACCAGTGGGGTACTGATTTAAACAGCAACCCTCACAAGAGTAGAGCTATATATATATATATATATATATATATATATATATATATATATATATATATATGTATGTATGTGTGTATATGTATATATATATACGTGTATGTGTATGTGTATATATTATATATATATATATATATATTAGGGATGAGCTTCGTGTTCGAGTCGAACCCATGTTCGACTCGAACATCGGCTGTTCGGTCGTTCGCCGAATTGCGAACGATATGGGCCGTTCGCGCCAAATTCGTGTGGCGCGTCACGCCCCCTAATTCACTGCGGCATCGCAGTGCATTGCTGGCTGATGATTGGCCAAGCATGCACTATGACCCGCATGCTTGGCCAATCACAGCGCCGTCAGTAGAGAGAGCTGTAATTGGCCAAAGCCAGGGTGGCTTTGGCCAATTATGGCTCAGGGGATTTAGTACACACCCCACACTATATAAGGCCGCCTGCACGGCGGCCCTGTGTAGTGTGTGTTCCGGTGTGCTGAGAGATAGAGAGAGAGAGAGACAGTGTCATTTGATTTGAGTTAGATAGATTAGGCAGAACAGTCAGTCAGTTAGCTGCACTTACAGTGTATTGTGTATATATATGCATCCCAGGTGTTGCATATATATATATACACTGTATTCAGTTTAGCTAGATCCGTTCCTGTTATCTTCTATCTAGACTATTTACATTTAGTGCAGTGTGTCCTGCTCACAGTGTTCAGCTAGATCCGTTCCTGCTATTTACATTCAGTGCAGTGCGTCCTGCTCACAGTGTTCAGCTAGATCCGTTCCTGGTATTTACATTTAGTGCAGTGCGTCCTGCTCACAGTGTTCAGCTAGATCCGTTCCTGCTATTTACATTCAGTGCAGTGCGTCCTGCTCACAGTGTTCAGCTAGATCCGTTCCTGCTATTTACATTCAGTGCAGTGCGTCCTGCTCACAGTGTTCAGCTAGATCCGTTCCTGCTATTTACATTCAGTGCAGTGCGTCCTGCTCACAGTGTTCAGCTAGATCCGTTCCTGCTATTTACATTCAGTGCAGTGCGTCCTGCTCACAGTGTTCAGCTAGATCCGTTCCTGGTATTTACATTTAGTGCAGTGCGTCCTGCTCACAGTGTTCAGCTAGATCCGTTCCTACTATTTACATTCAGTGCAGTGCGTCCTGCTCACAGTGTTCAGCTAGATCCGTTCCTGGTATTTACATTTAGTGCAGTGCGTCCTGCTCACAGTGTTCAGCTAGATCCGTTCCTGCTATTTACATTCAGTGCAGTGCGTCCTGCTCACAGTGTTCAGCTAGATCCGTTCCTGCTATTTACATTCAGTGCAGTGCGTCCTGCTCACAGTGTTCAGCTAGATCCGTTCCTGGTATTTACATTTAGTGCAGTGCGTCCTGCTCACAGTGTTCAGCTAGATCCGTTCCTGCTATTTACATTCAGTGCAGTGCGTCCTGCTCACAGTGTTCAGCTAGATCCGTTCCTGCTATTTACATTCAGTGCAGTGCGTCCTGCTCACAGTTTTCAGCTAGATCCGTTCCTGGTATTTACATTCAGTGCAGTGCGTCCTGCTCACAGTGTTCAGCTAGATCCGTTCCTGCTATTTACATTCAGTGCAGTGCGTCCTGCTCACAGTGTTCAGCTAGATCCGTTCCTGGTATTTACATTCAGTGCAGTGCGTCCTGCTCACAGTGTTCAGCTACATCCGTTCCTGCTATTTACATTCAGTGCAGTGCGTCCTGCTCACAGTGTTCAGCTAGATCCGTTCCTGCTATTTACATTCAGTGCAGTGCGTCCTGCTCACAGTGTTCAGCTAGATCCGTTCCTGCTATTTACATTCAGTGCAGTGCGTCCTGCTCACAGTGTTCAGCTAGATCCGTTCCTGGTATTTACATTCAGTGCAGTGCGTCCTGCTCACAGTGTTCAGCTACATCCGTTCCTGCTATTTACATTCAGTGCAGTGCGTCCTGCTCACAGTGTTCAGCTAGATCCGTTCCTGCTATTTACATTCAGTGCAGTGCGTCCTGCTCACAGTGTTCAGCTAGATCCGTTCCTGCTATTTACATTCAGTGCAGTGCGTCCTGCTCACAGTGTTCAGCTAGATCCGTTCCTGGTATTTACATTTAGTGCAGTGCGTCCTGCTCACAGTGTTCAGCTAGATCCGTTCCTGCTATTTACATTCAGTGCAGTGCGTCCTGCTCACAGTGTTCAGCTAGATCCGTTCCTGCTATATACATTTAGTGCAGTACGTCCTGCTCACAGTGTTCAGCTAGATCCGTTCCTGTTATCTTCCTACTGACAGGCAGGCTTGTCTGGTTACAGTATATAAAGCTACCTGAAGAAAATTACAGGTGTTCTTTTTGATCCTATTAGTACCACGGTCAGGCAGCTAGACTATTTACATTTAGTACAGTGCGTCCTGCTCACAGTGTTCAGCTAGATCCGTTCCTGTTATCTTCCTACTGACAGGCAGGCTTGTCTGGTTACAGTATATAAAGCTACCTGAAGAAAATTACAGGTGTTCTTTTTGATCCTATTAGTACCACGGTCAGGCAGCTAGACTATTTACATTTAGTACAGTGTGTCCTGCTCACAGTGTTCAGCTAGATCCGTTCCTGTTATCTTCCTACTGACAGGCAGGCTTGTCTGGTTACAGTATATAAAGCTACCTTAAGAAAATTACAGGTGTTCTTTTTGATCCTATTAGTACCACGGTCAGGCAGCTAGACTATTTACATTTAGTACAGTGCGTCCTGCTCACAGTGTTCAGCTAGATCCGTTCTTGCTATTTACATTCAGTGCAGTGCGTCCTGCTCACAGTGTTCAGCTAGATCCGTTCCTGGTATTTACATTTAGTGCAGTGCGTCCTGCTCACAGTGTTCAGCTACATCCGTTCCTGCTATTTACATTCAGTGCAGTGCGTCCTGCTCACAGTGTTCAGCTAGATCCGTTCCTGCTATTTACATTCAGTGCAGTGCGTCCTGCTCACAGTGTTCAGCTAGATCCGTTCCTGCTATTTACATTCAGTGCAGTGCGTCCTGCTCACAGTGTTCAGCTAGATCCGTTCCTGGTATTTACATTTAGTGCAGTGCGTCCTGCTCACAGTGTTCAGCTAGATCCGTTCCTGCTATTTACATTCAGTGCAGTGCGTCCTGCTCACAGTGTTCAGCTAGATCCGTTCCTGCTATATACATTTAGTGCAGTACGTCCTGCTCACAGTGTTCAGCTAGATCCGTTCCTGTTATCTTCCTACTGACAGGCAGGCTTGTCTGGTTACAGTATATAAAGCTACCTGAAGAAAATTACAGGTGTTCTTTTTGATCCTATTAGTACCACGGTCAGGCAGCTAGACTATTTACATTTAGTACAGTGTGTCCTGCTCACAGTGTTCAGCTAGATCCGTTCCTGTTATCTTCCTACTGACAGGCAGGCTTGTCTGGTTACAGTATATAAAGCTACCTTAAGAAAATTACAGGTGTTCTTTTTGATCCTATTAGTACCACGGTCAGGCAGCTAGACTATTTACATTCAGTGCAGTGCGTCCTGCTCACAGTGTTCAGCTAGATCCGTTCTTGCTATTTACATTCAGTGCAGTGCGTCCTGCTCACAGTGTTCAGCTAGATCCGTTCCTGGTATTTACATTTAGTGCAGTGCGTCCTGCTCACAGTGTTCAGCTAGATCCGTTCCTGCTATTTACATTCAGTGCAGTGCGTCCTGCTCACAGTGTTCAGCTAGATCCGTTCCTGCTATATACATTTAGTGCAGTACGTCCTGCTCACAGTGTTCAGCTAGATCCGTTCCTGTTATCTTCCTACTGACAGGCAGGCTTGTCTGGTTACAGTATATAAAGCTACCTTAAGAAAATTACAGGTGTTCTTTTTGATCCTATTAGTACCACGGTCAGGCAGCTAGACTATTTACATTTAGTACAGTGCGTCCTGCTCACAGTGTTCAGCTAGATCCGTTCCTGTTATCTTCCTACTGACAGGCAGGCTTGTCTGGTTACAGTATATAAAGCTACCTGAAGAAAATTACAGGTGTTCTATCCCAGCTTAGTGCAGCTACAGGCCATTAGTATGTCTGGAAGGCCAAGAAGGAGAGGCAGACAGTCACAAGCCAATAAGAGAGGGCAAGCAGGCTCTGTGTCTAGTGCTGGTCGTGGAGACGGTGCATCCTCATCAGCACGTGGCCATGGGACACGCTTGGCCTTTTTTTCGGCAGCTGGCCGTGTTGAGCCGCAACATGCGGAAGACTTGGTCGAGTGGATGACCAAGCCGTCCTCATCCTCCTCATCCTCTCTCACCCATGCCCAGGGTGCTTTGTCTGGCAAAGCAGCGGCCTCTTCCCTCAGCTCAATGTCATCAGTGACTCCTTCCCTAGCTCCACCATGTCCTCATGAGGATTCCCTCGAACTGTTTGACCACAGTGTTGGGTACATGCTCCAGGAGGATGCCCAGCGTTTGGAAGGCTCTGATGATGATACTGAGCTCAATGAAGGCAGTAACATGAGCACGGACAGAGGGGGTGCCCAAGAAGGACAGCAATCTGGCAGTCATGCTCCCCCTGCTGCAGCATACTGCCAGGTTTGCTCCAGTGATGAGGAGGGAGGGGATGATGAGGTCACTGACTCAACGTGGGTGCCTGATAGGAGAGAGGAGGAGGAGGAGGAGGAGGAGGAGGAGGTGGCACATCACCAACTAGGCAGGATGCCCTCCAGGGGCCAGCCTAAGGGCAGCACATTGACTGCATCACACCCCAAAGCTCCACATGTGCAGGGCGCTGCAGTCTCTGCGCGTTATTCAAAAAGTTCTTTGGTGTGGGCCTTTTTTGAGACGAGTGCATCAGATCGCACTGCTGCTATTTGCAACATATGTCTCAAGCGTATCTCGCGTGGCCAAAACATCTCCCGCTTGGGTACCACATGCTTGACCAGACATATGTTGACCTGCCATGCAGTTCGTTGGCAAGCGTATCTAAAAGACCCACACCAAAGAACAAAGACGATCTCTCCTTGCTCCTCATCAGCTGAGATTTCCAACCCCACTAGACCTTCAGTCCTCTCTGAGACCTGCAGTGAGAGGAATGAAGGTGTAGAATTAGGTGTGTCACAGCCAAGTACTTGTGGGCAATCTGCTTTTGGTACACCGACGTCAGATTGTACCAGGCAAATTTCCCTGCCCCAGCTGCTGCACCGCCGAAAGAAGTTTGCTCCCAGCCATCCACATGCCCAGCGGTTGAATGCTAGCTTGGCAAAATTGCTAGCACTTCAACTGCTGCCTTTTCAGTTGGTAGACTCTGCCCCCTTCCGTGAGTTTGTGGAATGTGCGGTTCCTCAGTGGCAGGTACCCAAACGCCACTTTTTCTCACGGAAGGCGATTCCGGCTCTCTACCGGCATGTGGAAGGCAATGTCCATGCCTCGCTGGACAGGGCGGTCAGCGGTAAGGTGCATATTACCGCTGACTCATGGTCCAGCAGGCATGGACAGGGACGTTACTTAAGTTTCACGGCGCATTGGGTGACTCTGCTGGCAGCTGGGAAGGATGCAGGACAAGGTGCAGTAGTGTTGGAGGTTGTTCCGCCACCACGCCTCCAAAATGCTGATTGTGACACACCTCTCTCCTCCACCCCCTCCTCTTCTTCTTCCTCCATGGCCTCTTCCTCGGAACCAGCGGTGCTCCGTAGGCGTTCAAGGGGCTACGCAAGTACGCAGGCCAAAAGATGCCATGCGGTGCTTGAGCTGGTGTGCTTGGGGGACAGGAGCCACACTGGGGCAGAGGTTCTGTCAGCTCTGCAGGGGCAGGTTCAGAGGTGGTTGACGCCACGCCAACTTAAGGCAGGAATGGTGGTTTGCGACAATGGCACCAACCTCCTCTCTGCCCTCCGACAGGGACAACTGACCCATGTGCCCTGTTTGGCTCACGTCCTTAACTTGGTGGTGCAGCGGTTCTTGGGCAGGTACCCGGGCTTACAGGATGTCCTGAGGCAGGCCAGGAAAGTCTGTGTGCATTTCCGCCGGTCATATAATGCCAGTGCTCGGCTGACGGACCTCCAAAAGGAGTTTAACCTGCCCAAGAACCGCCTAATCTGTGACATGCCCACCAGGTGGAACTCGACGTTGGCCATGCTGCAGCGGCTGCACACGCAGCAGAGGGCCATCAATGAGTACCTGTGCGACTATGGCACCAGGACAGGGTCAGGGGACCTTGGTTTTTTTTCCCCACGCCAGTGGGCCATGATCAGGGATGCATGCACTGTCCTGTCACCATTCGAGGAGGCCACGAGGATGGTGAGCACTGACAGTGCATGCATCAGTGACACTGTCCCCCTTGTCCACCTGTTGGAGCACACGCTGCGTGGAATAATGGACAGGGCACTTGAGGCAGAACAGAGGCAGGAAGAGGAGGACTTCCTTAGCTCTCAAGGCCCCCTTTATCCAGACAGTGTTCCTGCGTGCCCGCCGATCACACAGGAAGAGGACGAGGAGGAGGAGGAGGAGGAGGAGGAAGATTGTGTCAGTATGGAGGTGGAGCCTGGCACTCAGCATCAGCAGTCTTTAAGGGATCAGTCCCAAGGAACACATGGACTTGTACGTGGCTGGGAGGAGGTGGCTGCGGACGTTGTTGTCCTTAGTGACCCAGAGGACTCCGGACCGAATGCCTCAGCAAACCTACGCTGCATGGCCTCCCTGATCCTGCAAAGCCTGCGTAAGGATCCTCGTATTCGTGGTATCAAGGAGAAGGACCAATACTGGCTGGCAACCCTCCTTGATCCACGTTACAAGGGTAAGGTTGCGGACCTTATCTTGCCATCGCAGAGGGAGCAGAGGATGAAACATCTTCGGGAGGCCTTGCAGAAAGGTCTGTGCAACGCGTTCCCAGAGACTGGGAGGTTACAAACTCCTGTTTCTGGACAACGTGTTGCTGAGGCTTCGGTCAGTCAAAGAAGGAGCGGTGGAGAAGGTGGCCGTCTGACCGATGCGTTCAGACAATTTTTTGGTCCGCAGCCCCAAGGTATGATCGGTTCCAGCAACCATCGCCAGCGTCTGTTTTACATGGTGCAGGAATACCTAGGGGCAAGATCAGACTTGGACACCTTTCCCACCGAAAATCCTCTGGGTTACTGGGTCTTGAGGATGGATCACTGGCCAGAGCTTGCACAGTATGCAATTGAGCTACTGGCCTGTCCTGCATCCAGCGTTCTTTCGGAACGCACATTCAGTGCTGCTGGAGGCGTGGTAACCGATCACAGGGTGCGTCTGTCCACCGACTCGGTCGATCGGCTGACCTTCATAAAAATGAATCAGTCTTGGATCACCACCAGCTACCAAGCACCTGATGCAGATGTAACCGAATAATTTTTTTTGAAATCTCAGATCCCTTCAAAGACTGCCTATGCTGATGCTGAGTGACTATCCCTGAGTAATTATCCTCTTCCTCCTCAATCATCACGCTGATAGCTTGTAAGAACATTTTTGGTTCTGGGCGCCACCACCAGTGCCTAAGGCACAATTTTTCAGCCCCTGTTTAACAGGGGCGTGTAATTACAATTTTTGATGTAATACTTTGCAGCAGGGCTCGTTCCTGCATTCCAACTAGAGTGTCTGTGAGGGGTTGCAGTGTTGTGGCACCAGCACCAGTGCCTAAGACCCAATTTTTCAGCCCCTGTCTAACAGGGGCGTGTAATTACAATTTTTGATGCAATACTTTGCAGCAGGGCTTGTTCCTGCGTTTCAACTAGAGTGTCTGTGAGGGGTTGCAGTGTTGTGGCACCAGCACCAGTGCCTAAGACCCAATTTTTCTGCCCCTGTCTAACAGGGGCGTGTAATTACAATTTTTGATGCAATACTTTGCAGCAGGGCTCGTTCCTGCGTTCCAACTAGAGTGTCTGTGAGGGGTTGCAGTGTTGTGGCACCAGCACCAGTGCCTAAGGCCTAATTTTTCAGCTCCTGTTCAACAGGGGCATGTAATTACAATTCTTGATCTAATATTTCACAGCAGGGCCCTGTGAGGGCTTACAGTGTTTTGGCCACAGCAACACCTAAGGCCCAAATTTCTGCTGAGTATATAGGGCAGGACCCTACTTTCAAACATCTAACTTACAAACGACTCCTACTTGCAAACGGAAGGAGACAACAGGAAGTGAGATGAAATCTACCCCTAAGGAAGGGAAATTCTCTCCTGTAAGAGTTAATATGGGAAAACAATTTCTCCTTTCCACTGATGCTTTCCAATCCTTGTTCCACAAAAAAACCCAAATTTTCAAAAAACATTTTTCATTGGGACAAAAAAGTGAGGTGAAATCTTCTGAAGAGGAGGAAAGACGCAAAACAAATGTCACAGGGGTGATAACCCTTCCCTATGTTTTCCAAAAAGCTTAGAAAAGATTTTTTGGCTGGAGCTAAACACATTAAAAATGTTCAAAATTACAAACAGATTCTACTTAACAACAAACCTACAGTCCCTGTCTTGTTTGCACCGCCTGAATACTGCTGTTCAGAGTATATAGGGACCTTTCCTTATTTTAATTTGGGTGCGGGGTTCCCCTTAATATCCATACAAGACCCAAAGGGCCTGGTAATGGACTGGGGGGTACCCATGCCGTTTGTCTCACTGATTTTCATCCATATTGCCATGACCCGACATGACATTAAACCCGCAAGCAGTTTTAAATGAGATTTTTTCCTTTAAAAATGACATTTGGTGCAGGGACTGTTCTAAACATGGGAAACACGCGTCACTTTACAGGCATACTATAGACACCCCCCAGGTACGATATTTAAAGGAATATTTCACTTTTTTTTTTTTTACTTTAAGCATCATTAAAATCACTGCTCCCGAAAAAACGGCCGTTTTTAAAAGTTTTTTTTGCATTGATACATGTCCCCTGGGGTAGGACCCGGGTCCCCAAACCCTTTTTAGGACAATACCATGCAAATTAGCCTTTAAAATTAGCACTTTTGATTTCGAACGTTCGAGTCCCATAGACGTCAATGGGGTTCTAACGTTCGTGCGAACTTGCGGTCCGTTCGCGGGTTCTGGTGCGAACCGAACCGGGGGGTGTTCGGCTCATCCCTAATATATATATATATGTGTGTGTGTGTGTGTGTGTGTGTGTGTGTGTGTATATATGTATATATATATATATATAGATAGATATATATATATATATATATATATATCTATATATATATATATAGATATATATATATATATATCTATATATATATATATATATATATATATTATAGTATCTCACAAATGTGAGTACATCACTCACATTTTTGTAAATATTTTATTATATCTTTCCATGTGACAACACCGAAGAAATGACACTTTGCTACAATGTAAAGTAGTGAGTAGGGATGAGCCGAACATCCCCCTGTTCGGTTCGCACCAGAACTTGCGAACAGGCAAAAAATTAGTTCGAACACGCGAACACCGTTAAAGTCTATGGGACACGAACATGAATAATCAAAAGTGCTAATTTTAAAGGCTTATATGCAAGTTATTGTCATAAAGCATAGCATGCCATTTTTATCAATGAACTTTTATGTGTATTGTCGGACCGGCAATTCATTAATAGCCGCAAGTAGTTTTAAATGATGTTTTTCCTTTTGAAATGTCATTTCGCTGTCAGACTGTTCTAAACACAGGAAACATGCGCCCCTTTACAGGCATACTATAGACACCCCCCAGGTACGAAATTTAAAGGAATATTACACTTTTATTGTTTCACTTTAAGCATTATTAAAATCACTGCTCCCGAAAAAATAGCCGTTTTTAAAACTTTTTTTGCATTGATCTATGTCCCCTGGGGCAGGACCCAGGTCCCCAAACACTTTTTATGACAATACCATGCATATAAGCCTCTAAAATTAGCACTTTTGACTTCTCCCATAGACTCTTAAAGGGTGTTTCGCGTCTTTCGAATTTGCCACGAACGCCCCAAATTGTTTGCTGTTCGGCGAACTGGCGAACAGCCGATGTTCGAGTCGAACATGAGTTTGTCTCGAACTCGAAGCTCATCCCTAGTAGTGAGTGTACAGCTTGTATAACATTGTAAATTTGCTGTCCCCTGAAAATAACTCAACACATAGCCATTAATGTCTAAACCGCTGGCAACAAAAGTGAGTACACCCCTAAGTGAAAATGTCCAAATTAGGCCCAAAGTGTTAATATTTTGTGTGGCCACCATTATTTTCCAGCACTGCCTCAACCCTCTTGGGCATGGAGTTCACCAGAGCTTCACAGCTTGCCAGTGAAGTCCTCTTCCACTCCTTCATGATGACATCACAGAGCTGGTGGATGTTAGAGACCTTGCGCTCTTCAACCTTCTGTTTGAGGATGCCCCACAGATGCTCAATAGGGTTTAGGTCTGGAGACATGCTTAGGCAGTCCATCACCTTTACCATCAGCTTCTTTAGCAAGGCAGTGGTCATCTTGGAGGTGTGCTTGGGGTTGTTATGTTGGAATACTGCCCTGCGGCCCAGTCTCTGAATGAAGGGGATCATGCTCTGCTTCAGTATGTCACAGTACATGTTGGCATTCATGGTTCCCTCAATGAACTGTAGCTCCCCAGTGCTGGCAGCACTCATGCAGCCCCAGACCATGACACTCCCACCACCATGCTTGACTATAGGCAAGGCACACTTGTCTTTGTACTCCTCACTTGGTTGCCGCCACACACGCTTGACACCATATGAACAGAATAAGTTTATCTTGGTCTTATCAAACCACAGGACATGGTTTCAGTAATCCATGTCCTTAGTCTGCCTGTCTTCAGCAGACTGAGGGCTTTCTTGTGCATCGTCTTTAGAAGAGGCTTCCTTCTGGGATGACAGCCATGCAGAGCAATTTGATGCAGTGTGCGGTGCATGGTCTAAGAACTGACAGGCTGACCCCCCACCCCTTCAATCTCTGCAGCAATGCTGGTAGCACTCATACGTCTATTTCCCAAAGACAACCTCTAAATATGGCGCTGAGCATGTGCACTCAACTTCTTTGGTCGTGAATGGCGAGGCCTGTTCTGAGTGGAACCTGTCCTGTTAAACCGCTGTATGGTCTTGGCCACTGTCCCGCAGCTCAGTTTCAAGGCCTAGGCCATCTTGATGTAGAGCAACAGTTCTTTTTTTCAGATCCTCAGAGAGTTCTTTGCCATGAGGGGCCATGTTGAACTTCCAGTGACCAGTATGAGAGAGTGAGAGTGATAACACCAAATTTAACACAACTGCTTCCCATGCACACCTGAGACCTTGTAACACTAACGAGTCACATGACACCGGGGAGGGAAAATAGCTAATTGGGCCCAATTTGGACATTTTCACTTAGGGGTGTACTCACTTTTGTTGCCAGCGGTTTAGACATTAATGGCTGTGTGTTGAGTTATTTTGAGGGGACAGCAAATTTACACTGTTATACAAGCTGTACACTCACTACTTTACATTGTAGCAAAGTGTCATTCCTTCAGTGTTGTCACATGAAAAGATAGAATAAAATATTTACAAAAGTGTGAGGGGTGTACTCACTTTTGTGAGATACTGTGTGTGTGTGTGTATATATATATATATATATATATATATATATATATATATATATATATATATATATATAAAACCTTTGCAGGTATTTACCTGTCTATGGAGTGTACTTGAGTACTTGAGTAAATCATACTTACCTGGGACAGCGTTGGACCCTGGATATAGCTTTATCAATCCAACACAGGAATTGATTTATATATCCAAACCTATCATCAGTTACTGTTGGCTACTTCTTGCTGCAGCTTCTAATAGTTCTATCCCCTGGATAAGCACTCTTTATATCACTTGATATACAGATTTTTGCTTGCATTTACCAATATCCCCCTCTGATAATGCATATAGACGTGGCTTTTTATTTGGTGATTCTCTCCCTCATTTTCTTCTTTTTGGGCATATATACTGTAGATCTTGGAAATGTCCCTTAAGCCAGCAGGCATATTTACACCAGCAGATTTTATGTCTTCACTTACTCTCTTTTTTTCTTTGTATACAACGGATATCTCTTGTAGTGGATACCTTTGACCACTGCAATCTATTTAAAAATCTGATTAAAACACATGGCGCCTATTTTAGGTATGCCACTACTTGATGGCTGCAAACAGAAAACCTCCTTGGTTTGTTGTGTACTGATATTTGGATTATTGCTGTGCATTCACATTTATTAATTTATGGTCTTTTTTAATTTATTTATTTTACTTATGGAGAGTTAGAACCCCTGTCATTTTTGTATCCCCCCCCCCTTCTGCATTTTTCCGCCTTTTTCAAAGTAGACCATTCATAATAATGGGATGTTGCAATTGTATAGATATTTGCACATTTTCTGCGATAGGTACATTATCTATATCAGTGGATAGGGAATTTCCCTCATAGAATCTGGGACTCTAAAGGCTCAGAGAGTGAGAGTTTTGATGCCAGGTGGTCTCAGTGTCGGCCTAATAAGACCCATCCGGGCCACCACCTGTTCCATCCAGCCTATATAGCTTTGTGGTTATTTTGCTTCTTTTTTTTTTTTTTTATCTATATGGTGTGGTGGATCACATCGGTTTATGTGGGGACACCCTGTGAGTACCACTGTTTAAATCCACGCTTTGTAAAATATGCATTGCCATTTGGAATACGATATTGCTTCATATGTATATATGAGTTACTCTATATGACATAAATGTTGTTATAACGTTATAGACCATATCAACACCACATACAGGGATTTCCCTGAAGAAGAAGTAGTCTTAGAACTCTGAAACACATTGGAATTGGCTCTTGCAGGCCTTGCATGTGTATTGTATTATCTTTGGGCATTTTGGCCACCAGAAACCATGCATCTCATTTTACCATGTTGACTTTTTATACTGTACAAAATTATTGTTTTTTGTTCTATAAATAAAATTATTACCTTTTAAAATAAATATACATCTACTCTCTGAGCCTTTAAAGTCCCATATTCTATGAATTAAAATCCCTATTCTCTATATTATTTGGGATGTGGCCACACACTGCAGAATAATCCTCCTACTAATTTCAATTATCTATATCAGTGATCATTAACTTGTGATCTGCCTGATCTTTTCTGCTCATCGGCTATCCTTATTGTTAGCATATTTTATCTGTGGCTCAAGACAGTTTTTCTTCTTCCAATGTGGCCCAGGAAGGTCAAAAGTTTGGACACCCCTGCACTAGACAAACGGATCTGGGATGACAGCCCTAGACTCTACAACTTTAAAAACCTAAGTCAGCACTTGCTTACACTTAGTTTAAAACAGCCTCAACATATCAATGAAACTTTACAAACTGCTGGAATGCAGATGCAGAGCGGTTTCCTTAAGGCTGGCCAGATATGATTCAAAATCGCTTGATTCCCCCATTAACACCTATGGTTACAGGAAAGAAAATTGCTTGAGTCCCCCATAAACACAGTCAGTGTTGCTAGGGGAATGCCTTCTGCGGATATATTGTGTTCTTCTGGCAGGGGAGAGCTGGGCCAGTAGAACACACAGTGATTATTGCTATAGCTGCTGGCAATAATCGCATGAAAAATCCTACAGGCTAGTTGTACCCAAGTTGATTGACCAATAAACTTGGGTACAATCATCTTGCCCATACTGTACATGGTTCAAACCCCGCTGAGACGGCCGAGATTCAAACCATCTATGGGTGGCTTTAGGCCTTGTTAACACAGACGGCAAGGGGGCAGTAAAAATAGGTGGTTGCTACATTTTTGTACCGCAACCTACTTACCAGTGGACATGGCAGCAGCTCGGGGGTTTTCACATTTCCGTGGTTATGATGCTCTGCATTGTGGCAGTTTTAACCATGTTGTGTTTCTGCATGCAGGTATCCTGCTTGCCAAGGACACCAATTGAAGTCAACAGTTTGCCAAATGTTTGGAATGCAATTGCAGCATAGTATTTCAATATAAAATCCAAAAGAAAAAAGAAAACAGGCATTGCGGAGGCAGCAGTATCGCCTTCTGAACACCAGCAAACCTCTGTTCAGCCACTTCTGAAAAGAGATCCACCAAGGATCGCTTTTTAGAGTGGCAGTAAAAACCACTTTCTTAGTGAAAGATACTGTATACCTGCTGAGGTTAACAAGTTTTGCTGACCAGTGTGCCTTGTTACTTTGCCAGCTTTAAGCAATCCAATAGCACTTAACAAATCTGGCTTCTCACAGGAGACATGTTTTTGTTTTTTAAAAATATAATTAGGAATACTAGAAAGCAATGCTGGTACTCACAAACTAGAGTCTTCTGAATTCAGTTTTTTGCTCTTAATGAATAAAACAGTACACGGTACTATTGAGCACTGAGCAAAAACAGCAGTCATGACAGACACGAATAAGAAATGTTTATTAAATGATGGAGCTGATACATTTCAAGTGTAGTGAGCATACTGTGACCATCTTTTTCCTGCTCAGTAACCATTCCAAAAAATAGAGAACACTGCTTTTGGAGGGGACTAGGGGCAAGCGTTTTACCCACTGATTATGGTCTATGGAGGAGACCAGGGATTTTATCTGCTTCTTCTGGTCAGATCATGGTGAAGAGCTCAGTTCAGCCTCTGATTCCATGGAGAGAGCAGATCAGACCCTTCTGGATTGAATGGAAAGGTGTAATATTAACCTTGTACAGGTTCATGGGAATGTGGTGGCCATCATACAGACTGGGTTGGAGAAGCCCTCCACTTGGGATAGTAATATTTATCAACAATATCCCTCAAGAAAAATATGAAGATAAATAAATTCTACCTTTTCAGACTGCTGGAACATTGTATGAGTTGTTCCAAAGACTGTTGTAGACTTTTGCCGGCAGTCTGAGGTGGGGTGGGATCATTGTTTGTTATGTGTGTCTTTGTCCTATTGTGTGCCTCCTAGGTGTGCATTCCCATTGTTAATTGAGTCACCTACTGTTTCTGTCTGTCTGATCATCTCTTGGAGAGATGATTAATATTGTGTCCACTGTAACTTGTTATCGAACTATTGGGGGGTGTTATGTGTTTATGTTGATTAACTTAGGGGTTCATTAGATCACTGTCAGCTATTAGTTGCTACCCTGTTTCCCCGAAAATAAGACCTAGCGTGATTGTCGGTGATGGCTGCAATATAAGCCCTACCCCCCAAATAAGCCCTAGTTAAAGTCCTTGTAGGTCTTATTTTCAGGGTAGGACTTATTTTCGGGGAAACAGGATAGGGCTTATTTGGGGGGTAGGGCTTATATTGCAGCCAACACTGACAATCATGCTAGGTCTTATTTTCGGGGAAACAGGGTAGATGTGTATTAGAATCATGTGTATGTTAGCTGTTCCTTAGCTATGTTAATTATATTCCTGTTACAGTTTGTATTGTTGGGGTAATGTGATCAGGCCCTACCTGAAGTTGTGTGGTTTATAAATTCTGTGTGAGTTTTCAATAAAGTGAGTTCCAGTTCCAGATCATTCTTGGGTGCAATATTCAGCTATAATACCTGGTTCCTGGGTTCAAATTGGAGGAAGCTATATCTTTACGGAAGCACCCAAGCTGAGTGCTGGATGGTTCCGTCAAAACTGCTTTCACTCAGTACTTGTCTACTTGTGAGAAGTGACAGCTGAACTGTGTGCTAGAACTACAGACCTGCATAATGTTTAAAGCCTAACTCCAGGAAGTCCCTGTACTGCTGTGGAAACACAATGCTATATACTGTATATTACTGATGCTCCATACAGTTTATACAGCGCTGACAGCTGGCACATGCAGTAGTAAAGGACTAAGACGTGTATTAGTAAAGTAATTACAAGTAAGACAGTAAACATAACTGGATTTTAACTGTGTATTCAGCTGTTTGACTGGATCTTCCTTTTAAAACCTGACAGCACTTTCAGGCATCTTGCACATGGACGTAAGAATTTATTGATGTTTATACTCAGGATCTTGTTGACGGAAAGATACTGAGTAAAATGTTTCATAAAGACCTTGAATAGATGCAGGTAAACGTGTGTATATATATATATATATATATATATATATATATCTATATTTTACATGCTGCTATAAAACATATCCAATAAAAAAAATGTAAAAATCAAAATGTATTCATAAATTTTGGCCAAAGTGTATTCTGCTACATTACTTTGGCTAAAGAAAAATCTGAATAAGTGTATATTGATTGGTTTGCGTAAAAGTTATAGCGTCTACAAGGCTATGACATAACACTGCCATCTTATCTCTCGAATGTTGACCGGCTATGGACTGGGATGCCATGATTAACGCCGGTATACTTTGGCAAAGTGGCACAGGTGCGCAAGACCACATACCCGTACATCACTCGTGCCCCCATTGTGCCCGCGGCGTTCAGATTAGTTGCAGAACCGATCAGTCTTCAGGTCCAGGCCAATGATTTCTGGCCTGAACCTGCTGATCGGTTCTGATGAATGAAAATGCTTCCCCTGCCTGTAAGTGTAAACACACGCAGGGGAAGTAATGTCATCTCCCTCTCTGTAATTCTTCTCCGTTACAGAGAGAGGAGAAAGGACGTCTTACAGTGAGTTGCACCAACATTACACTGACACATTACACATAGGCACACTTGTCACCCACCGATACCCCCCCCCCCAGTTAACCCCTTCACTCCCTGCCACTGTGTCACCAATTGCAGTTTTTTGAGATTTTTCACTGATCACTGCAATGGTGTCATTTGGCACTCTAATCAGTGTTAGGCCAATTAGTAGTAAGCCCAAGAAGGTCTAGGGTACCCCCCTAAACCCCCCTAATAAAGGTTTAATCCCTTGATTGCCCCCCAGTTAACCCTTTCATCCCTGTCTCAGTGTCACTAATAGATCTTAGCATCACAGGTGAGGCTAGTTAGCCAGGTAGTTGATTAGTTTCACCATCAGGTTTATATAGTGTCAGGTACCCCCATATAATACCTAATAAAGCCCCTGATTGCCCCCTAAGTAACACTTTCACCCCCTGTCACCAATGATCTCTGTATTAGTGTCTCGGGTGATGCTGGTTAGTTAGTTTTTTTATAGCGTCACGGTACCCACAATATATTACCTAATAAAGGTTTAACCCCCTGATCACCCACCCAGCAGTTTTTAGCATCAGTTAGGGTCTGCGTCGCCCCAGGCAGTGTCAGATTAGTGCCAGCGCTAACACCCACACATGCACCCTATACCTCCCTTAGTAGTATAGTGTCTGAACGGATCAATATCTTTAATCAGATCTATACTAGCGTCCCCAGTAGTTTAGGGTTTCCAAAAACGCAGCATTAGCGGGATCAGCCCAGATACCTGCTAGCACCTGCATTTAGCCCCTCCGCCCAGTCCAGCCCACCCAAGTGCAGTATTAATTAAATACTGTCACTTACAAAACACATAACTGCAGCGTTCGCATAGACAGGCCTGATCCCTGTGAACGCTAACAGGTTTTTTTTGCTAGTGATTGAAGCAGTCGCTGACAATCAGGTGCTCTTTTTTCCTGTGAGATTCACTAAATTTGGAGGCCACAATGTTAAATCCAACTAGTGAAGAGGCCTACATGTTTCTGAGCATACAAATATTAAAACTATCCCTGGGAAAATCACCAGAGTGGATAACCCAGGGATGAAGATGGCTACTAATGGTCAGAGAGGGCAATAATAAGCAGTAGGTAAAAAACAATGTCAAATTTTATTAATTTACCAAAACCACAAGGTATGTTAAAACATATTGCTTCTTAATGAAAGCCGAAATTACTCGGTCCCCCATCAACAACCATAAAACGGTACACCAGGTGTATAAATCACAGATGGTGCACCAAAGAAACAGATAAACTGACAAGGACTAACAAGACTAACCATACACATTCAATGACAAACAGAAAACACATGCAGTGCAGGCGCCTACAGTGATCCACACATGCATAAGAACCCCAATGGCTTAACGCCAGTAAAGATGAATTGCCAAAGTTAATGCAAAAATACAGGGGTGACTATGCATGTGTGGCCCCCGGGGAAGCAATAAAGCTAAATCTAACTAGGAGGATACCACCATGAAAAATAGGGCCACAGAGGGTGAGTTGTATAAACGGTGACCGATAGCGCTAACTAGGAGTCCTATAAAGACATGCTGTAGTTGTACAAAGTCACACAGTTGCATGTACATGTATATGTATAAGGCACATCCTGTTTTTTACCTACTCCTTATTATTGCCCTCTCTGACCATTAGTAGCCATCTTCATCCCTGGGTTATCCATTCTGGTGATTTTCCCAGGGATAATTTTAATATTTGCATGCTCTAAATAGGCTATGGCTAGAGCCTCTTAACCAGAGGAGTGGCAGGGAGAAAGTAACCACCATTTAATCAGCGATGAGAGCTTAATAGTGTGGTCACCCTAGTTGTGTTGTGTTCTACATGTTTCTGAGCATGAGAGATGAGTGAAGAGGAAGTCACCCATTTGTCAGATTCAGGCTCAAAATACGAGCCAGAAGACAGCAGTGGCACCCTGACAGATAGCTCTAACGAGGGAGTAGGGGTCCCTGCTAAGGTCAGGCTTACCTGACGCCATTCTTCCTCTGTTATTGAGGTGCAAGAAGTCCGCAGGGCTCTTGTATTGAGCAGAGATCCAGTACTAGTGCCACTCATCCTTCATGTGAACTGGCAAGCACCAGCGGCCTAGTACATCCTGGTTGTACATCCAGCACTGCAGTATCACATGGTGATGTGGCGAGTCCCATAAGTGCAGTTAAAGCTGGTGCGGTGGCTAGCACAAGTAGTGTCCCGCGAGCCACCAAGAAGACAAACACAGGCCCGTTGATCCCATAGTGCCCTTCCTGCTGCATTTGCTAATCCGAATTGGGAGCCCACCACTTCTGCAGCATCCGTACTTCCCCCATTCACTGGCCAACCCGGAAATCAGGTGAAAACAGTTGATTTTACTTCACTTGAAGATTTCACAGAAGATTTTTATAGATCTATTGTGGACCAAAGCAATTTGTATGCTGGTCAAGTCATCACCGCTAATCCCCAGTTGATCCTTGCCAGAGATTGGAGACCTATCATGGTCCCTGAATTTAAGACCTTTATGGGCCTATCCCTCCTCATGGGCATAACTAAAGAAAGTGAGTTGCAGTCATATTGGTCCACTGACCCAATTCACCATATGCCTGTGTTCTCTGCCTCCATGACCAGAGCTAGATACGAGCAGATCTTGCGGTTCATGTATTTTAATGACAATGAACTCTGTCATCCTCTGGGTGATCCTGAATACGATCGGCTCCGCTAAATTTGGCCCCTCGTAAACCACTTCAAGCAACAGTTTGCAGCCTTGCTTACTCCCGATCAATTTGTCTGCATTGATGAGTCCCTGATTAAGTTTTCTGGCCGCTTGTCATTCACACAGTATCTTCCCAGCAAGCGTGCCAGATATGGGGTCAAGATGTATAAGCTTTGTGACAGGGCAACAGGCTATACATATAGTTTTATGGTTTACGAGGGAAAAGATAGTCATTTGGAGCCAGAGAACTGTCAAAACTACATAGGGAGCGCTGGTAAGATTGTGTGGGACTTGGTGTCACCATTATTTGGAAAGGGGTACCACTTGTACGTGGACAATTATTACACGAGTGTGCCACTTTTTAGTCACTTGTTTGATCATGGAATTGTCACCGTGCGATCTAATCGCTGGGGCTTACCCGAGCAGCTTGTAGATTCCCATTTTAGGCTGGGGGAGAGAGCCTGCTTGAGAAGTAATAATTTGCTCGCAGTGAAGTGGAGGGATTCACAGAATGTTCTCGTGCTCTCCTCCCTTCACGCAGATATGACAGTCCAAATTCCTACGGCGACTGGTGTTGTGGAGAAACCCCTCTGTGTGGGAGGGGTGGACCTCAACGACCAGTTGATGGTGCCGTACTTAATTGCCCGTAAGGCCAGACGCTGGTGCAAAAAAGGGTTGTATACTTTTCCAATTGGCTCTGCTGAACGCTTATGTGCTATACAAAGCGTCAGGACGAACTGGATCCTTCCTTAAATTCCAGGAAGTGATCATCACAGCCCTTCTGTTTCCAGACGGTGCTGTGCCCCACCTTCCCAATGCAAATGCAGTGAGCCGGCTGCATGCGTTTTCCATATGTCCTGCCTGATACCCCTACCTAACAATCACCCCCAAAGAAGATGTCATGTCTGTAGCAAGCGCGGATATAGGCGTGACACCCGCTATTATTGTCCCTCCTATCCTGACCATCCTGGTCTTTGCATTAGTGAATGTTTTGAACGCTACCAGACACTAGTGGAGTATTAGGGTAGGGTACAGCACAGCACAGTCTAGGGTACACTTTCACAGGGTCTCCAAAGATGCCATAGCATTTTGAGAGACTGGAACCTGGAACCGTTACAGTTACAAACAAAAGTGTAAAAAAAAAAAAGTTAAAAACAGTAAAAAAAAAATATATATATATATATATATATATATATATATATATATATATATATATATATATATATATATATAAAAAGCCAAAAATAGTTGTCGTTTTATTGTTCTCTCTCTATTCTCTCTCTATTGTTCTCTCTCTATTGTTCTGCTCTTTTTACTATATTTTATCATGTTTGCTTTTCAGGTATGTAATTCTTTTATACTTTACTGTTTACTGTGTTTTATTGTTAACCATTATTTTCTTTTCCGGTACGCAATTCAGCTGCAGCACTGATTTACTTTTCTTGACAGCAACATCGTGTCATGGTGCTACTGATGTGAGCCCACAGGCAAGCAGGTGACACGGGATCCCCCAGGGCATGGAATCTAAGGGCCAGCCGGTATTCTGCCAGGAACCGAGGGTTTGGGCTTAGCTGAGTGCTGACCCCAGATCATGACCCCCGGGTTCACCACGCTCGCAAGGAGAGTACCAGAAGACACAGTCAGACATGGATGGATGAAGCAAAGGAGAGCCGCACAGCGAGCCAAGGTCAGGGCGGGCAGCAGACAACATAATCAGGAGAACTAGCCGAGTCGGTACACAAGAGATCACGAGAAGTCAGGTTAAGCAGGTTACACGAAAGGCGCTCAGGAACAAGTGTTGCTCAAGCAACCAGAATCTGGTCTGAGTGGAATTTAAATAGAAAAGCACATGGGAGGCTGAACAGGAAGTAGCAGGAAGGCAGGAAGGAAGTATATAAAAGGCAACAGGTGAAGCGGGCGACACCCATAACTGCTGAGTGCAGCAAGAGCTGAACACAGGCTTGTGGAACCACAGGAACCAGGCGACCTACAGTAAAAGGTAAGACACAGATCAGCACTGCAGCTGATTTGTGACAGTACTACCCCCCCCCCCCCCGATAATGAAAGTCCCTCTACATGTCTGGGGGCTGGCTTGGAGGGAAATTTCCGATGGAATCTGGTCACCAAGCGTGGGGCTGAGACATCTGTAGCAGGGACCCAAGACCTCTCCTCCGGGCCATAGCCCTTCCAATCAATCAGATAGAGTAGCTTCCCTCGGGAGTATTTGGAGTCCAATATTTCTTTAATCTCATACTGATCCATGGTATCAGCCACAGGATCAGGGTGAGAAGAAGGGTGAGAGAAGCGATTGAGGACCAGTGGCTTGAACAGGGAGACATGGAAGGCGTTGGGGATCCTGAGATGAGAGGGCAGACAGAGCTTGAAAGCAACCGGATTTATCTGATGGAGAATAGAAAAGGGACCAATAAAGCGAGGGGCAAATTTCATTGAGGGCACCTGAACTCGGATGTGCTTGGTAGAGAGCCAAACTCTATCGCCAGGTAGGAACTTAGAAGTCAGACGCCGATGACGATCTGCTGCTGTTTTATGCCTGGAAGCAGCCAGATAAAGATTCTTAGAGCCTTCTTCCCAGATTAAATTGAAGGTCCTCTGGGTTTCAGCTGCTGTTGGTACAAGAGGAGAAATGGGAACAGGAAAGGGAACAGAAGGATGCTGCCCGTAAACAGTGAAGAAGGGAGATTTTTCAGAACTGGCATTGGAGTGTTGGTTTAAGGCAAACTCTGCCCAGGTCCACCCTCATCTTGGTAGGCTGAGATGAAGGCATGGAGAAAATGCTCTACATTTTGATTGACACGTTCCATTTGCCCATTGGACTGGGGATGAAAGGCAGATGAAAAATCCAATTTAATCCCAAAGGAGCTGGCCAAAGCTCTCCAAAACTGAGCAGTAAATTGAACGCCTCTGTCAGAGACGATATGTGAAGGCATCCCATGAAGATGAAAGATCTCCTTAATGAAAGTTATGGCAAGACTGGGAGCAGAAGGTAGGCCTGGGAGAGGAATCAAGTGACACATTTTGGAGAACCGATCCACCACTGCCCAGATGACTGTAGAACCTGTTGAGGGGGGCAGATCTGAGATAAAATCCATGGAAATACAACGCCAAGGTATATCGGGAACTGGTAAGGGCAGAAGAAAGCCAGCTGGGGCGGACGTGGAAGACTTGGATAGTACACAAATCGTACAAGTTTGAACGTATTCCTTGACATCCTTACGAAGAGAAGGCCACCAGTAATGACGCTGACAAAGGTCACAAGTACAAGGTATGCCAGGATGTCCAGAGAACTTGGAGTCATGTGCCCACGCAAGGTGTTTGGGACGAAGTGCGGGAACTACAAAAGTTTTAGCTGGAGGAGGCTGCGTAGACCGGAGGTGAGTAGGGGCTAGAATACGCTGCGGAGGGATGATGGGACCAGGATCAAGGTGATTCTTAGAATCGTTGACATCAAACGACCTGGACAAGGCATTGGCACGAAGGTTTTTGGCACCAGGACGAAAGGTAATGTTGAAGCGAGCGAAGAAGAGAGCCCAGGGAGCTTGGCATAGGTCCAAGCGTTTACTGCAGATTTTTATGATCAGTATAGATGGTAATACAATGGGGAGAACCCTCTAGTAGATGTCGCCATTCTTGAAGAGCTAGTTTAATAGCCAGTAGCTCACGATCCCCACTGGTATAGTTCTTCTCTGTATCCGAAAACTTCTTGGAAAAGAATCCGCAAGGCTTAGACGTGCCCTTCTGAGCTTGGAGTAGGAAGGCACCGACTCCTACTGAAGAGGCATCAACCTCCATAGAAAAGGGTTTCGTAATGTCCGGACTTAGGAGAATTGGGGCAGAGAGGAAGGCTGCCTTGAGTTTGTGGAAAGTATCAATGGCTTCAGGGGACCAGAGCCGGGCATTGGCACGCTTGCGGGTGAGAGATGTAATAGGAGCTACCAAGGTGGAGTAGGTACGAATGAATTGGCGATAGTAATTGGTGAAGTCCAAAAAGCGTTGGGTGGCTTTAAGACCAGAGGGCTGGGGCCACTCAGAGATGGCTCGAAGTTTGGCTGGGTCCATGAGGAGGTCCTGATACGAAATTATGTAGCCCAAGAATGGAACTTGTGTTTGTTCAAATAGGCAATTCTCCAATTTAGCATATAGACAATTGTTCCGTAGTCGCTTTAGCACCGCTTTCACATGGAGACAATGGGTGAGTAAGTCTGGTGAGAAAATAAGAATATCATCCAGATATACAATAACACAGACATACAGAAGGTCGCAGAAGATCTCATTAACCAAGTTTTGGAAGACAGCTGGGGCATTGCATAAGCCAAAGGGCATCACAAAATATACAAACACGAGAACCCCGCAGTCTGTCAAAAAGTTCTGAAATTAAAGGATGAGGGTACTAGTTCTTCATGGTGATGGCGTTAAGGCCCCTGTAGTCGATGCATGGACGGAGTGAACCATCTTTTTTCTCTACAAAGAAAAACCCGACTCCGGCAGGTGAGTTGGATCTCCTGATGAAACCCTTTTGCATATTTTCCTGATTGTATTCAGACATTGCTTGTGTCTCTGGGATAGATAGAGGGTAGACTCTGCCTCGAGGAGGAGAGGTCCCAGGTAACAGATGAATGGAGCAGTCATAGTCTGTGTGAGGAGGAAGGCGATCAGCGGACTTTTTGCAGAAAACATCTCGGAAGGACTGATATTGGGAAGGCAACATGGGAGTAGTGGAGGTTTCAGCCAGAGGAATGGAAGGAGGTGGTAGTACCTTGCTGACATTGAGGACCCCAAGCCAATACTTGTCCAGAGTTCCAATCAAGATGCGGGGAGTGTTTCTGCAACCATGAAAGGCCCAGAATGATGGGACTGGAGGATTTAGGCAGAATTAGGAAAGAGATTTCCCTCACTATGCAAAACCCCAATGCGTAATGCAATAGGAGGGGTTTTAAACCGGATGGGGCTCATAGGCAAGAAGGAGCCATCTACTGCGGTCACGGAGAGGGGTATAGCAAGGGCAACAAAGGAAATGCCCAAATCGGAAGCCAAAGATTGTTCAATGAAATTCCCAGCAGCACCAGAGTCCACGTATGCAGAGAGTATGCATTTTGAGCCCAGTGGATAGACACGGGTAGGGTGAAAAAAGTGAAGCTGACAGAATTGAAGGATCGGTCTAGATCACTTACCTCCAAGTGACTTAGACCCTGGAGTTTCCCGGACGAACTGGACAGGAGTTCAAAAGATGTCCTTTATTGCCACAATAAAGGCACAGGCCCAAACTCATGGAGTGAGGCGATTTCACCCAAGCTGCATAGGTTCTTCCAACGTTTGAGAGATTGAAGACGGAGAGGATTCCACAAGTCTTTGGACTACTTGTGCTGGACGGCCAGCAGGGGGATGACTGGATCTGGATCTCTCCAGTGCCCGCTCCTGGAAGCGAATGTCTATTTGAATGCTCAATGCGATTAAATCATCCATTGTGGTAGGAATGATGCGTCCAGTTAGTTCATCCTTTACACGCTCACATAAGCCTTGCCAGAAGGTAGCGGTAAGAGCCTCATTATTCCATTTCAGTTCAGCGTACGGAATTGAACTGTGTATTGACCGACTGACGAAGGAGGGCCCCAGCAGCAGAAGACACTCTGCTGGGCTCATCAAAAGTTTTCCGGAATTCATCCAAAAAGGCCTGGAGGTCGGAGGTTATAGAATCATGTGATTCCCAGAGTGGGGAGGTCCAAGCTAGAGCATCACCAGAAAGGAGAGAGATGATATATGCAACTTTGGTGCGATCGGTTGGAAAATGGAGGAGCTCATGGCTTGAGCAAACTGTCACGGTGCTACTGATTTGAGCCCACAGGCGAGCAGATGACACGGGATCCCCAAGGGCGTGGAATCTAAGGGCCAGCCAGTATTCTGCCAGGGACCCCCTCACGAGGACTTAGCTGCATGCTTACCCCAGGTCACGACCCCCAGGTTAAGCAGGTTACACAAAGGGCGCTCAGGAACAAGTGTTGCTCAAGCAACCAGAATCTGGTCTGAGTGGAATTTAAATAGAGAAGCACATGGGTGGCTTGACAGGAAGTAGCAGGAAGGAAGTATATAAAAGGCAACAGGTGAAGCCGGCGACACCCATAACTGCTGAGTGCAGCAAGAGCTGAACACAGGCTTGTGGAACCACAGGAACCAGCCGACCTACAGCAGTAAAAGGTACAACACAGATCAGCACTGCAGCTAATCTGTGACACATTGTTTGCTCTCATGATACATAAATCAGACTCCAGCGCTGTTGGAGGTGATTTCACCATCACAGTTAAAAAAAAAAAAGAGCAAATATGCCGAAGCATGGGGGCAGGGGTGGAGGGGCGATTTGCCCCTAACATTAGGGGTGGATTGCCCCCCATACCTCAGCATATATTTTTTACTCTTTTTTTGGAACAGATTGTTGTGGTTTTATTGAGTCAATGTTTTATTGTTACCATTGTTTGCTTTTCAGGTACTCCATTCAGCTGCAGCACTGATTTATTTATCTTGACAGCAACCGTGTTTTCTCTCACGATACATAAATCAGCGACTCCAGTGCTGTGGGAGGTGATTTCACCACCACAGTTTAAAAAAAAAAAAACAGTGCATGTATGCCCATCATTAGAAGTGGGTGGATGCAGGGTGGTATTCTAGAGGTTGGCATACCCACCAATCAATATCTTTTTTTGTTCAGCCCACAGGCTGCATGAAAAAAAGAACATTACAATATATGCCCAACAAGGACCAGCAACGTGCTGGTATGTTCTGGAGGTTATACCAGAATGATGCCTGCAGGTTTAGGTATCATCTTGGTATCGTTCTTTTCAGCCAGCGGTCGGCTTTCATGTAAAAGCAATCCTAGCGGCTAATTACCCGCTAGACTGCTTTTACAAGCAGTGGGAGGAAACGTCCCCCCCTCCCCATCCCCCCTCCCGTCGTCTTCCTTGGTTTCTCTGGCTCTCCTGTCCCACCGGGGAACCATAGAGCTGATTGAAGATCAGAATGGCTCCAATCAATTCTATGGACTAAGAAACCGGAAGCTGCTAGCATTTTATGACTTTGGTTTCGCCGGATATAAACAGCGCCTTTGGGAAATTGGAAAAGCATCTTATCACACCGATCTTGGTGTGGTCAGATGCTTTGAGGGAAGAGGAGAGATCTAGAGTGTAATAGTCCCAATTTTTTTTAAAAAGAGTACCTGTCATTACCTATTGCTATCATAGGGGATATTTATATTCTCTGTGATGACAATAAAAATAAAAAATAAATTGAAAGGAACAGTGTAAAAATAAAAAAAAGCAAAATAAATAATTAAAAAAAAAAGCACCCCTGTCCCCCTGTGCTTGGGCGCAAAGGCGAACGCAAGTGTCGGTCTCGTGTCATATGTAAACAGCAATTGCACCATGCATGTGAGGTATCACCGTGAGCGTCAGATCCAGGGCAGTAATTTTAGCAGTAGACCTCTTCTGTAAATCTAAAGTGGTAACCTGTAAATGCTTTGTAAAAATGTATGTAGTTTGTCACCGCTAAATGGTTGTGCGCAATTTTAAAGCATGTTGTGTTTGGTATCTATGTACTCGGCATAAGATCATCTTTTATATTTTATCAAACATTTGGACAATATAGTTTTTTTTAGTCCAAAAAAATTGTGTTTGAAAAATCGCTGCGCAAATACTGTGTGAAAAAAAATTGCAACACCCATCATTTTAATCTGTAGGGCCTTGGCTTTAAAAATATATATAATGTTTGGGGGTTCAGAGTAATTTTCTAGCAAAAAAAAAATATTTTTCCATGTAAACAAAAAGTGTAAGAAAGGGCTTTGTCTTCAAGTGGTTAGAAGAGTGGGTGATGTGTGGCATAAGCTTCTAATGTTGTGCATAAAATACCAGTGGTTTTGGAGTCCTGTACGCGGCGGGACTGCCAAAAAGTCCCACACATGTGGTATCCCTGTACTCAGGAGAAGCAGCAGAATGTATTTTGTGGTGTAATTTCACATATTCCCGTGGCATGTGTGAGCAATATATCATTTAGTGACAACTTTGTGAAAAAAAAATGTATTATAATTTTCCCGAAACTTGGCAAAATGTAAAATATTCCATGGACTCAACATGCCTCTCAGCAAATAGCTTGGGGTGTCTACTTTCCAAAATGGGGTCATTTGGGGGGGGGGGGGGGTTTGTGCTATCTGGGCATTTCATGGCCTCGGAAACTGTTAAAGGTAGTGAGGAGTAAAAGCAAAAATTTACACCCTTAGAAATCCTGAAGGCGGTGATTGGTTTTCGAGGTCCTGTATGCGGCTAGACTGCCAAAAAGTCCTAGACATGTGGTATCCCCGTACTCAGGAGAAGTAGCAGAATGTATTTTGTGGTGTAATTTCACATATGCCCATGGCAGGTTTGAGCAATATATCATTTCAGTAACAACTTTGTGTAAAGTTTTTTTTGTTGTCATTTTTCAATTACTTATGACAAAAAAATAAAATATTCAATGTGCTCACCAAGCCTCTCAGCAAATTCCTTAGGGTGTCTACTTTCCAAAATGGGGTCATTTGGGGGGCTATTGTACTGCCCTGCCATTTTAGCACCTCAAGAAATGAGATCGGCAGTCATAAACTAAAAGCTCCATAAATTCCAGAAAATGTACCCTAGTTTGTAGACACATAACATTTGCACAAACCAATAAATATACTCTTATTGAATTTTTTTTTACCCGAGACATGTGGCTGAATGCTTTTTGGCCTAAATGTATGACTAAAATTGAGTTTATTGTTTTTTTTATAACAAAAAGTAGAAAATATAATTTTTTTTCAACATTTTCGGTCTTTTTTCATTTATATTGCAAAAAAAAACAACCATAGAGGTGATCAAATACCACCAAAAGAAAGCTCTATTTGTGGGAACAAAATGGCGCAAATCTAGTTTGGGTACAGCATTGCATGACCGCATAATTACCAGTTAAAACAGCGCAGTGCCAAATTGTAAAAAGTGCTCTGGTCAGGAAGGGGGTAAATCCTTCCAGGGCTGAAGTGGTTAAAATAACTAATGGCGGTGATCAGTGACTTTTATAATGGGATTGCAATAGTGTGGAGGAAAATCTGACACTAACTGACACTGAGTGGGAACTGACTAACTGCTACTTACATGATCAGTGACACTAATACAGTGAAATATAAAGCTTTTCCAGCAAATGGAATATGTATCAGCTGACCGAAAATTACAAAGATCATCCATAACTGTATGGCCACTAAAAAGTAGCATGAATACCATTGATTGTCTTTTGACAATGGCACCTAAGAGTGGGTGGGAGCCAGCAAACAGGTTGTCCCTGAGGTTGATGTGTTGAAAGCAGAAAAATGGCAAGCATAAGGATTTGGGTAACTTTGACAAAGTCCAGCTTGTGGAAGAGCAGCTCTTGTGTGATGCAGAGGTCAATGGTGGTGTCTGCAGTTGCCTGCAGTGGTCAGGACCTACAAAAAATGGTCTACTGGCAAACTGGTGATGGGGTCAAGGGTGGCCAAGGCTCATTGATGCCCCAAGGGAGTGAAGGCTGGCCCATGTAGTCCAATCCAATAGAAGAGCTACTTTAGCTCAAATTGCTGAAAACATTAATGCTGTTAACTACAGGAGGGATGCAAGGTTGATGAGACCTTCTGATAAATGGTAAGTGATTGGACAGGGTCAATAGATGACATTGCTATGTTCATTGATTTTGCGTAATGTTCTTGTGCCCAAGATGTGTTGGAGGTACTGGTGGGTGTAGAAGGATTTGGCACCTGAGGCCTAGGGGGACAGCTAGATGGATGGAGTGAGAAAAGGTTGGGAAGTTTTGTGATGGTGTTTTGGCACTGGCTGATAAGACGGTGTTGACAGAAGATGGGTGTGTGCATAGGGCCCGTAAATAGGTGTTGGTTCTGAGGATTGGTAGGTAGGATCCTGATCAAAGCAGGATGGTAGAATAAACATGTCAATATATTGAATGCCACCTGACCACATATTAGCCTGTAGCCTGGCGCCCTTTTGATTAGCCACTCCAGACCCCTTGCAAATGTCAGCTCTTCAGGGCAGTTCCCATCCATTCTATCGGCCATGGCGGCCATAATGTCCAACATGCAATGGAAGTCTTATCCTGCTGCCCTTCCCCTTGTAGTCAATATAATTTGTCTGGGATGAAAAGGGGGCCAAGCTTTGCACTGGTGTTAATTCTTCCTCGGGCAAGGGGCTCACAGAAGAGGATGTGGTAGCTTGTGTTCGTGGCTCCTGAATTTCTTGAACCCCTTCTTCTCTGTTTTCCACTGCAGCGGGAGCAGCTCAGCTTCATGCTGTAAATAGAACATTTCTCTTAGAATCATTCCAAATCCAGTATGTTATATTTATAAAAACATATAACCACAGATGCTAGCTTACTTTCTTATATTCAAAATTGGCCATGACACCTGCTCAGTTATATAAGATGTGGCAATGTAAAAACCTACAAAGGAGAATAGCTACAGATATCTCATGTTTTCTGGGAATGCTGAAATTTCTCCAGTTGTGTGGGATCTATTGATGGGAAGAACATATGGATCATCAAGCCAATAGGAAGTGGAAGCAAGTACTTTCATTATAAAAAAATATTTTTATTTGGTTTTACTTGCAGTTGTTGATGCAAATTATTGCTTTAGGGTCATATGGAAGCAGTTCTGACTTAAGTATATTTGGCCGCTCATCATTTGGCAGATAGCCTTGACCTTCCTGAGAACTGTTCACTGCTGGGAACAACTAGCCCAGCTCTACCAAATATATTTGTGGGGGAGGAAGCCTTTGTCCTGGGTGATCATCTGCTAAAGCCTTATTCAGGTTACGCTTGGAATCTACAGACGGGGGTAAATTATCACCTTGCCAGGCAGAGTTGTGGAGTGTACATTCAGAATCCTTTTCCAATAAGTGACATTTTTTGCACACCCCCATTGTCCTAAACATTCACAATGCTATCAGTGCAGTTAAAGCTGCATGAAAAGGGCCAATTGGATCTAAGCCCAGGGAAGCAAGCAAGGTACACATATCAGTGATAAATTTGCATCCTATTTTATGTCTCACATAGGACAGGTCCCATGGCAGTAAAATAATTTTACACTATATGAAATATTTTAATTTGTACTCTTGTTCTTTTTAACCTCTTGACATCCGGAGGCCGTCATATGACGGCCTCCACTTTCAGGGCTTATATCTGAATGATGTCTGAGGCTACAGACATCATTCAGATACCGGCATTTTCAGCCGGCGATTCCGTACACCATAAGAACGATCATAGCGGCTGTTCCGCCGCTTGATCGTTCTTACGGGCGGCGGGAGGGGACACCCCCCCCCTCCCGCCGCCCTCCGGTGCTACTACCGACTCACCTCAGCGATCGGTGAGTCGGATAGCGGATCCGCCGGCGCCGGATGTTCACCATAGAGATTTCCGGCGGACCAGATGGTCGCCGGAGTCTCTATGATCGTTCGGAGGCCGGGCGCGATGTTATGACGTCACGCCCGGCCTCTGCATTCAAAAAAACGGCGCCGCTTCGGTTGTGAAGCGGCGATCGTTTTATTTTTTTTTTTTATTTTAGGCTTCCCAGCCTAGAGGTGAGATGTGGGGTCTTATTGACCCCATATCTCACTGTAAAGAGGACTGATCGTGTCAGTTTCCTATTACAAGGGATGTTTACATTCCTTGTAATAGAAATAAAAGTGATCAAAAAAAAAAATATTTTTTTAAAGTGTCAAAATAAAAAATTTTAAGTAAAATTAACAATAAAAAAAAAAAAAAAAATTTTTAAAGCGCCCCTGTCCCCGTGAGCTCGCACGCAGAAGCGAACGCATACGTAAGTCCCGCCCACATATGAAAACGGTGTTCGAACCACACATGTGAGGTATCGCCGCGAACGTTAGAGCGAGAGCAATAATTTTGGCCCTAGACCTCCTCTGTAACTCAAAACATGTAACCAGTAAAAAATTTTAAAGCGTCGCCTATGGGCATTTTTAAGTACCAAAGTTTGGCGCCATTCCACGAGCGTGTGCAATTTTGAAGCGTGACATGTTAGGTATCTATTTACTCGGCGTAACTTCATCTTTCACACAATGCAAAAAAATTTGTCTAACTTTGCTGTTTTGTTTTTTTTTAAGCATGAAATTGTTTTTTTTCCAAAAAAAACGCGTTTGAAAAATTGCTGCGCAAATACCGTGCAAGATAAAAAGTTGCAATGACCGCCATTGTATTCTGTAGGGTCTCTGCTAAAAAAACATATATAATGTTTGGGGGTTCTATGTAATTTTATAGCAAAAAAATGATGATTTTTACATGTAGGAGCAAAGTGTCAGAAATGGCCCGGATATGAAGTGGTTGAAATCTTTTTTCTGTGGTGTATGCTATTTTTCAGTTGCCTAATAAAATTGTTAGGCTTTGTGAGTTCTTGTTGTGATAATAACTGAGATATTACTCCACATAATTATTTTAAATATGTACAGTATGTCTACCCAGTTTTACACCATTCTAACACTATCCAAACAAAGAGCACACCTACTATACATGCTAGTATACTGAAAAACTACCAATCAGGTTGCATATATAAAACCAGTGAGATATACCATATAGTGAACTGCGAAACAGGGACAGATACTATGTATATGTTCCCACATCCAATTTGTGTAGATACAGCAAAAGCACAAAGCAGGAGGCAGAGAGTGGCCGCAGTTAGCTGCATCTGTCGGTCATTGTCTCAGTACCCCATGCAAGGGAAAATACGCCCCTGGAGGGAGGGGGGGACTATTGCGGTACTAGATAAAGTCAAGTATTCAGTACAAAACAGTAAAGGAGGAAATAATATAAAAAAAATTCATTTTAATAGAAAACATGGTTAAAAAATTATGACAGTGTCACATACAGTTGTAATTAAAAACGGAAGCAGTAAATACAACCAATTGGATTACAACCCATAGTGATAGTGGACACAGATAGAGCTTGGATTCTCGACCGGTTTCGCGGTTTTAACCGCTTCCTCGGGAGAGCAGAATCTGTGGTACAACATACAATAATTATAACAAATACATAACACAAGAGATATATGTTATCGATGCAGCAAGAAGTATTAAACACGACTTTAAACATTTACATACAATTTAAGTAGAAAAAGGATGAGCTCACCCGTTCAGTAATTCTCTGTGGGTGTACAAGGCCCCAAGTGGTTCCCCCTGTGGCGGACACAGGGGATAACAGACAGCCTCTAAATAAGTGAATTTTATAAAATTATATAAAGAATATAAACTAAGGAATATATCAAAAAGAATGATGGAGTAGGGGGGGTGCCAGAAGTGTGCCTCTACAGTATAAACCAGTGTGCAAAGAAAGAACCGAGAAAACAGTGAAGGTGAGTGGCAGTGGGGAGAGTAGAGGGGAAGGAGGGGAGGGGGAAAAACAGGGGGGGGGGGGGGGTTAGGGGGGGGGAAGAAAAAGGAAAGGAGGGGACGCAGTGCGGACAAACAGATCCGGTGACGTCAGGGACCGCCTCTTGCGCCGTCCCTGACTTCCGGGTTGGGGTGCTCTTATAGCGGCCGGTCATGGCCGCTATGTGAGCTTACAGCTTCTTGACGCTGTACTAATTGAGGAACACCGCTGTGGGTAAGTGCTGCCGCCCCCTTTCTCCCTCTATCTCCCCAGCTCTGAGTAAGATCTTTCTCCCTACCTGTACCCCTGTTGAATTTGGAATTCCCTCATGTGTCTTACTTGTGCGGCGCTCCCTGTGTGATCGCCTGCTGTGATGCTGGAGTGCCTTTCTGATACTCCTGCCTTTTCATACCACTTTCAACCTGCTACTTTAACCCTTTCTGGATGGTTGTTCTTGACTGTTGGGCTACTTTTTTATATGACTCTTGTGTTATGGTAATTCATTACTATTTTTGATTGCAGCTTTGGCTGTGACCTTCTCTTGTATACATCCCTAGCCCACCTGTGTGTGGAGGGGAGGAGGGGCTTGCAGTGCCATCCCTACAGCGATTGACGACTCCTTTATATCCGCTACAGGACCCTTTACTATATGGTCCGCAATCACTCCAGCCTATGTGTCTACAATAAATTAGTACTCTAGGGGTGAGTGCCAGCTCCTTATCCTTGTGTGCAACTCCTCTTAATCCAGTCTTTTCTTCTTATACTCTATACTAGCGGCCTCTCCCTCCCTTGACCTCACTCCCTCCCCTTCTTCCCCCCCCCTCCCCTCCTTTCCTTTTTCTTCCCCCCCCCTCCCCTTTCCCCCCTCCCCCCCCTCCCCTTTCCCCCCTCCCCCCCCCCCTGTTTTTCCCCCTCCCCTCCTTCCCCTCTACTCTCCCCACTGCCACTCACCTTCACTGTTTTCTCGGTTCTTTCTTTGCACACTGGTTTATACTGTAGAGGCACACTTCTGGCACCCCCCCTACTCCATCCTTCTTTTTGATATATTCCTTAGTTTATATTCTTTATATAATTTTATAAAATTCACTTATTTAGAGGCTGTCTGTTATCCCCTGTGTCCGCCACAGGGGGAACCACTTGGGGTCTTGTACACCCACAGAGAATTACTGAACGGGTGAGCTCATCCTTTTTCTACTTAAATTGTATGTAAATGTTTAAAGTAGTGTTTAATACTTCTTGCTGCATCGATAACATATATCTCTTGTGTTATGTATTTGTTATAATTATTGTATGTTGTACCACAGATTCTGCTCTCCTGAGGAAGCGGTTAAAACCGCGAAACCGGTCGAGAATCCAAGCTCTATCTGTGTCCACTATCACTATGGGTTGTAATCCAATTGGTTGTATTTACTGCTTCCGTTTTTAATTACAACTGTATGTGACACTGTCATAATTTTTTAACCATGTTTTCTATTAAAATGAAATTTTTTTATATTATTTCCTCCTTTACTGTTTTGTACTGAATACTTGACTTTATCTAGTACCGCAATAGTCCCCCCCTCCCTCCAGGGGCGTATTTTCCCTTGCATGGGGTACTGAGACAATGACCGACAGATGCAGCTAACTGCGGCCACTCTCTGCCTCCTGCTTTGTGCTTTTGTAATAGACATTTGGGATGATGGTACTTTTATTGGGTATTGTATATTTTTTGATCTAGACGCTGTTTCTTTATAGTATACATAGGGTGGATAACACACCCACATTTTCCTGTGCCCTTGGGTGAACAGCAACACCCATCGACACACTCCTCTAGCAGCGCCGGTATTTACTTGTTTTGATTGTATTTAACCATTTTTACTTGTGTCTTCTAGTTTTGACATTTTGTCATTACAACTGACGCTAGGCGTCACCGTGGGTAGTCAGGTTCAATATGGATGTTCTAGGCACAGATTGGTCGGGCTTTATGTCCAACCTTAAAACCGCATGTTTGAACGAACATAAAACTGATGATGACATTTCAAAGTTTTTTATGCGAATGTCCAAACTCCTTAAACGTAAGTCACACTTACACTGGCATATCGAATACTTTAAACTATACATTAGTGAAAAAGTCTGCCCCTTGGGTTTAAGGGGCCAGATCTTCCCCACTCTCAAAGAGCCCTCAGTGGACTTTAAGAAAACGTGGGAAGATATTCTAACTAAAAACAGTCTTGAATTAATTGGACTACTCATTACTCAATATACTCTTGATATGACTTTGCTTGACAGCGACATCGAACGACTCAATACCGAATACTCCCATCTGACTGACAATATAGTCTTCAAAACCAAGTGGAAAGAACTTAGAGAACGCTTGGAAATTATGAATAAGGACATTATCATTAAAAAACAGATCAAATTTGGGAAGGACAAAGCTGCCTTTACTGAGGGCATGGCCTACCACTGGCCGGGGAGAGGCCGGGGTAGACGAGGCCCTCCTCGTACTAACAATAGAAATTTTACTACTGATATTGAATCAGATTCCTCCCTATCCTCCACTGTATCCTCCCTAAGCACCACTCAACTCAACACTTCATCTGCACTTAACTCATCACGCAAGAGACTTCGTTTTGGGGGTAACACCCCACCAACGAACCCTAAAAAAGACAAAAAAGGCCCAAAAGGCCCGAGATCTACTCAAGCACCCCCCACACAGACTTCACATGATACCAACACCCCCGTAGAAGGGGCCACTGGCCACTCTACATTGCACGGCACAATCCCCAAAATCTTAAATTCTTCTCTAATGTCAAACAAATGTACTAAAATCAATGAGGACGCCATTTTTTTAGATCTGAAAAAACAACAGAGCAACTTAGATGCTTATGTCCTGAAACCCCCACTGTCCCAAACAAACCCTCCTCCCCAGACCACACCGATCGCAACATCATAAACCTTACCCCCTATACCTTTAGCAGCGAGGAAATCTCGTTGCTACAGTTAGGTCTGGGCTTTTGTCCTCTTGATCCACTGAAGGTCACTGAAACAATCAAAGATTTATACCTCTTTGCACGCAATCTTACATTCAGATTTATTTACGATAAGGATCGTGTTAACTTAGGACTGGAACATGAGCTCGCGGAGCGCACCAAAGGCTTCTCTATGGAGGAGTTTAGGGCACTCCGCGACCTGATGCTCTTATTTGATGAGGGTGACACTGGAGACCCCGTGTCCTCACAAGACTGTGGGACCCTCGACACTGTCCCTTCAAATGAACCTGTAGCAGGGTTAATGCCACTTACCCTCCCTGCATCTAATACTTCCGGTCTTCCAGCTACCCCTAAACACATCTCTTTACCTAAGTCCTTCCGTTTACGATCCCGGAGATTCCCTGATCTCAATACCTGCCCTGAGATATGGGCTTTCTTGCGAGCCACTATCAGTGACCTCAAGAAACAAAAATGGCCCGACTTCCCCTCAAATCTTGATTTTAGTCAGATCCGAGCCCTTCGGTCTTTGCAGCAACGTTCTAATGTCGTGATCAAACAATCAGACAAGGGTGGCAATATTGTCTTGATGACCAATCATCAATACGAATCTATGTGCCTTGCTATCCTCAGTAACAAACATTGGTATAGACCCATCTCTGCCACTCATGTATCCTCCTTTGCACAGGAACTCCGGGCTCTTTGCACTGAGGCCTACATCATAGGCCTCATTGACAAAGACACCTTGGAGTTCCTGGTCCCCAAATTTCCCTGCACTCCGACTTTCTATTCCCTACCCAAGACCCACAAAGCCGCGCGTATCCCACCGGGAAGACCCATAGTGTCTGGGATAGGCTCCCTAACAGACAACGCAAGCAAATTTGTTGACGCTTTTCTAATGCCCCACGTCCGTAGTCTCCCGTCTTACATTAGGGACACCACCGACCTTTTGCAACACCTTGAGGGAATCCAGATCCCTCCGGACGCCCTGCTCGTGGCTGTTGATATTGAGGCTCTTTACTCCAGTATCCCCCACGAGCAGGGCGTGCGGATGGCTGGTTCCTTCTTAGCCGAACAAGATACAACTACTTGGCCTTTGAATCAGTTCATACTGACACTATTGCACTTTATACTGACTAAAAACTATTTTACTTTCAACAATCAATTATTTTTACAAATACAGGGTGTGGCAATGGGGACGTCGTGTGCCCCAGCATATGCAAATTTATACCTAGGCGGTTGGGAGCGACTTATCCATGCCCATGACCAATATACAGAATTCCTAGACGATATCCTTTTATGGTATCGCTTTATTGATGACCTTATGGTATGGACGGGCTCCAGAGACAAACTTCTACATTTTGTGCGTCAATTGGATAACAATGACTTAAATCTCAAATTTACTTTCAAAATTGAGACTGAGCAAATCCCCTTCCTAGATTTATTGATCATCAAACAACCTGACGGAACGCTAGGCACCGACCTCTATAGGAAACCCACGGCTGGTAACACTTTGTTATTTGCCACCAGTGCCCACCCTAACCCCTTGGTACGGAGCATCCCTTATGCCCAATATTTACTGTTACGTAGGAATTGTACACATCACAGTGACTTTATACGCCAGGCTAAAGCACTACTCGAACGCCTCTTACGACGAGGCTATTCTTCAACCAATTTGTGTAAAGCATTTAATAAGGCCCTATCACGCCCAAGGACCTCTTTATTATTTAAAGGCAATAAACCTCCCCCCTTAGAAACTGTAAGACTCATCACGACCTATTCTGCACACCACAATATACTTCGTAACATTCTAACCAAACATTGGCACCTCTTGGCTGATCATCACGTACTAACCAAATACATCAGACATACACCGGAATTGGTCTTCCGTAGAGCGCGATCACTACGTGACCGACTAACGGCCAGCCACTACAACCCCACTAAATCCACTAGAAGTGGCCCCAACGGCACCTTCCAGTGTGGGGAATGCCCCCGGTGCCCTTGGATCCATGAAAGCCGAACTGTGGTTTTACCTAACGGCGAGACTCTGGTCCCACGGACCTTCGCCGACTGCAGTACAAGAGGGGTGGTTTATCTTATGAACTGCGTATGCAAAGCCTTCTACGTGGGCAAAACAATCAGGGAACTTAGGCAGAGAATCGGTGATCACTTATACGACTCGGAAAATGGTAAACTAACAACTATTGGCCGACACATTGGCCTACATCATAGATTCGACAATTCCGTGGTTAAATTCTTGGTACTGGAGGTTGTCCAACCTAATCCCAGGGGTGGCGATTGGGATCGCTCGATACTCCAGAGAGAATCCCTGTGGATTGAGCGACTCAACGCCACCATTCCTCCTGGTTTAAATGAATCTGTGTCCTATAGGGCTTTCCTATGAGGTCCTTATGTGGCCTTTTTTCCTATTCTTCCTTGTACTATCCTCCTTGGTCCTTTTTCCCCCCCTCCTTTCCCCTACCCTCCCCCCCCCTCCCCTTCCTTCCCCCCCCTATCCCCCCCTTTTTTCCCTCGCCCCCTTTCCCCCCCCTCCCCTCCCCTTCCTTTCCCCCCCCCTTTTCCCCTCCCTCTCCTTTTTCCCCCCCTTCTCCCTTCCCTCCCCCCTTCTCCCCCTCCCCCCTTCTTCCCCCCCCCTATTTTTTCCCCTCCTTTCCTTTCCTCCTCCCCCCCCCTTCTTCCCCCCCCCTTTTCCCCTTTCTCCCCCCCCCTCCCTTTTCCCTCCCCCCCTTTCCCCCCCCCTTCTCCCCTGGCCTCCTCCTCTCTCTTCCCTCCCCTTGCCTCCTCCCTTCCTTTCTCCCCTCCCCCCCACCCCCTCCCCCCTCCTCCCTCCCCTCCCCCCTTTTTCTCCCCTTCTTATTATTGGGTCTTAATACTTTCTATTATACCTTTCTGCCCATAGTGAATTTCCTCTATGCCGTTGGTATTGACTTCTTGTTGCTTAGATACAATACTATATACCGATCTTTTTTGCTAATTTTTATTATATTGTATTATGTTTTACGCGGTTTGCTGTGCAAGGATGACCTCCCCCAAGTTCAAGTTCCTGTGGTTCTGTCCTGCCTCGAGTTCTCTCTCTCTGTGGCGGACACATGTTCGCCCTGGCAGCTTTACAGCTGCTTGTGTCTCCTTGTTCGGGAACTTGATTCCCCTTGACAGGAGCGCGCGCTTGCGCAGTAGCACCCAACACTGCACCTGCGCAGTGCGGACGAACAGATCCGGTGACGTCAGGGACCGCCTCTTGCGCCGTCCCTGACTTCCGGGTTGGGGTGCTCTTATAGCGGCCGGTCATGGCCCTATGTGAGCTTACAGCTTCTTGACGCTGTACTAATTGAGGAACACCGCTGTGGGTAAGTGCTGCCGCCCCCTCTCTCCCTCTATCTCCCCAGCTCTGAGTAAGATCTTTCTCCCTACCTGTACCCCTGTTGAATTTGGAATTCCCTCATGTGTCTTACTTGTGCGGCGCTCCCTGTGTGATCGCCTGCTGTGATGCTGGAGTGCCTTTCTGATACTCCTGCCTTTTCATACCACTTTCAACCTGCTACTTTAACCCTTTCTGGATGGTTGTTCTTGACTGTTGGGCTACTTTTTTATATGACTCTTGTGTTATGGTAATTCATTACTATTTTTGATTGCAGCTTTGGCTGTGACCTTCTCTTGTATACATCCCTAGCCCACCTGTGTGTGGAGGGGAGGAGGGGCTTGCAGTGCCATCCCTACAGCGATTGACGACTCCTTTATATCCGCTACAGGACCCTTTACTATATGGTCCGCAATCACTCCAGCCTATGTGTCTACAATAAATTAGTACTCTAGGGGTGAGTGCCAGCTCCTTATCCTTGTGTGCAACTCCTCTCAATCCAGTCTTTTCTTCTTATACTCTATACTAGCGGCCTCTCCCTCCCTTGACCTCACTCCCTCCCCTTCTTCCCCCCCCCCCTCCCCTCCTTTCCTTTTTCTTCCCCCCCTCCCCTTTCCCCCCTCCCCCCCTCCCAACCACACCCCCCCCCTGTTTTTCCCCCTCCCCTCCTTCCCCTCTACTCTCCCCACTGCCACTCACCTTCACTGTTTTCTCGGTTCTTTCTTTGCACACTGGTTTATACTGTAGAGGCACACTTCTGGCACCCCCCCTACTCCATCCTTCTTTTTGATATATTCCTTAGTTTATATTCTTTATATAATTTTATAAAATTCACTTATTTAGAGGCTGTCTGTTATCCCCTGTGTCCGCCACAGGGGGAACCACTTGGGGCCTTGTACACCCACAGAGAATTACTGAACGGGTGAGCTCATCCTTTTTCTACTTAAATTGTATGTAAATGTTTAAAGTCGTGTTTAATACTTCTTGCTGCATCGATAACATATATCTCTTGAGTTATGTATTTGTTATAATTATTGTATGTTGTACCACAGATTCTGCTCTCCTGAGGAAGCGGTTAAAACCGCGAAACCGGTCGAGAATCCAAGCTCTATCTGTGTCCACTATCACTATGGGTTGTAATCCAATTGGTTGTATTTACTGCTTCCGTTTTTAATTACAACTGTATGTGACACTGTCATAATTTTTTAACCATGTTTTCTATTAAAATGAAATTTTTTTATATTATTTCCTCCTTTACTGTTTTGTACTGAATACTTGACTTTATCTAGTACCGCAATAGTCCCCCCCTCCCTCCAGGGGCGTATTTTCCCTTGCATGGGGTACTGAGACAATGACCGACAGATGCAGCTAACTGCGGCCACTCTCTGCCTCCTGCTTTGTGCTTTTGTAATAGACATATTATATAACTGGGTACTGACATTTATAGGTAAAGTTGATCCAGGGATAATCCGATTGCCTCTCTGGGATCAGGAAGGAATTTTTTCCCCTGCTGTAGCAAATTGGAGCATGCTCTGCTGGGGTTTTTTGCCTTCCTCTGGATCAACTGTGGGTATAGTATTGGGTATATTGTTTTTTTTTTTTTTTTTTTTTTAATGGTTGGACTGGATGGACTTGTGTCTTTTTTCAACCTGACTAACTATGTAACTATGTAACTATGTATGACATTTGGGATGATGGTACTTTTATTGGGTATTGTATCTTTTTTGATCTAGACGCTGTTTCTTTATTGTAGATACAGCAAAAAAACATACAGTTTGTAGCAAAGGACTGTTTTAGGGCACATATATAGAAAATGTGGTAATACCAATATTCAAACTGTTAAAAGATCCATTTATTTTATACAGATAAAAACATACATACAGTATGACCATGTCTGTATGTTACACACACACACACACAGTATGCATTTCCATAATACATCATTCTTATTGACAGATGAAGAAGTTCACATGAAAAAGCTCAACGTGTTTCCTTGTCAAAAGAAGTTTATTGAGTATACAATGTTATAAAGATACATAAAGTAAGTTTACAAGGATCTATAAAGTAAGCTCATTGTTTTACAGTAGGGTTTATATAGGTAAATATCATGAAATTTCAAATATTAAACATTGGGTTCACGTAAACCTAAATTAAAGATATATATCATTTCCTTAGTTACTTTTGTAGGTATTTAAATGATTTATACCTACTATACATATTGTTTACAAGTAGAGTGTATATAGGTCAAATAAATTCTGATAATGAGCTTTATTCGTAAGGTGGAGAAAAGGAAAGAGAAAGAAGAAAAAGGGTAGAAAGGCAGAGGTATGGTCCACAAGGTTGTCCCGCTCGTCAGTTTATTATTCTTTTTAGTTCTCTTTGAAGCCTTAGAATGGGTGTCTCTGTAAGTCCTTTAATCTGTTACCATGGCAACAGGACAGAGTCATTGAAATTTGACAGGAACTGTTGTTTTATCCAAGGGTGCCAAAGTTTTTAAAATTTTGGAATTTGATTTTGATCGATGGCTACCATCTTAGCATGGGACATTGTATTATTCATTCTGTGAATTGTTTCTGCTAGTACCAATGTAGGAGATTTCCATGCCTTGGCCACTGTTTGTTTTGCAGCCGTTATTAGTTGGATCATAAGTTTGAATTGAGAGAGTGTTAACCATTCCGGTTTTAGATTAAGTAAAGTTAAATATGGATCTGGTTGTATTATCTTTTTAAATATTTTAGATGCAATCACGAAAACTTCCTTCCAGAAGGTTTGGATTACTGGGCACGTCCACCATATGTGTAAATATGTGCCTATTTCTGGGCATCCTCGAAAACAAAGAGCTGAGGTATTAGGTGAATATTTTGCCACTCTAGCGGGTACAAGGTACCAGCGAGTTAGGACTTTATAATTTGTCTCCAGTGCTAAGATGTTGGGTGAAGATGACTTAGATGAGAGCCATATGTTAGACCAGTCCGTGTCTTCTAAAGTTCGTCCCAGGTCCTCCTCCCACCTCTGAACGTAAGAGGGTCTATTAAGATTTGCTACTCCATATAATTGATTATAAAGTGATGAAATTGTACCTTTAGCAAATGGATCTTTTGTACAGATTGATTCAAAAATGGATAATTGGGATAATGGTGTATCCCCCTTTAGGAATGGTGTATAGAAATTTTTGATTTGGAGATATCTAAATATCTCAGAGTTTGGTAGATCATATTTTTCTCTAAGCGAAGGGAATGAAAGGAATGATTTAGATGCTATGAAGTCATTTAGTGTCTGAATGCCTGATGTTGTCCAAGCTTTAAAAGAATTTGGGTAGATCCATGCCGGATAAAAGGCCGGATTTCTGATAAAAGAAAGGAGAGGATTGTGTGGAGATTGTAACTGATATTTGGTTTTTAGTTTATCTCAGAGAGATAAGAAGTGCTTAGTTATGGGATTATGAATTTTAAAGCGGTCTTTAGGATCAAGCCATAATAAATTTGATATTAATAGAGGGTCATTTTCTGAAGCCTCTATAAATACCCATAGTGGGATTTCCTGTTTTGCATGGTATTTGGACAGACTGGCCAAATGTGCTGCTCTGTAGTAGTTAGTAAAATTAGGGTATCCCAGGCCTCCTTTATTTTTGGGAAGATGTAGTGTGTGTATAGGTATACGTGGTTTAGAAGAGCCCCATATAAACGAAGTTGCTCTTTTTTGTACTATTCTCAAAAAATAGGAAGGAATTGGAATAGGGAGGACTCTGAATAGATAAAGCAATTTGGGTAGAATAGTCATTTTGATTGCATTAATTTTCCCTATCCAGGATAAAGGAAGTTGCGACCATTGTTTTATTAGATTTGTGATCTGTCTTAATACAGGAGGATAATTGGTTGAGAATAAGTCAGAATGAGATGCTGTTAAATGAATTCCAAGATATGGGATTGATTTTTCTGCCCATGTGAATGGGAGTGCAGCCTTAGCCGGGATCAATTCCATGTTTGTGAGTGAAATATTAAGCACTAGGCATTTCTTAGGATTAATCATAAGACCGGATAGGGCTGCAAATCCATCAAGAGCTGGTATTAAGTTAGGACCAGAGACCTGTGGTGATGATAGAAAAAGTAATATATCGTCTGCAAATATACATAATTTGTGTGTAATACCTCCTACTTCAATGCCAGTTATAGTTTGGTTTGTTCTGATGTATTGGGCCATGGGTTCGAGTATAAGGGCAAATAATAAGGGAGATAATGGGCAACCCTGTCGGGTACCTCTTTCGATATTAAAGGCTTCAGATTTGTATCCAGCATATTTTATATAGGCTTTGGGTTTATTATATAATGCTTTGATCCATGTTAAAAAGTGGGGTCCAAAACCCCATTTTTGTAATGAATATTGCATATATTGCCAGGATACTGTGTCAAATGCCCTCTTAATATCGAGAGATAGAAAACATAAAGGGATTTTCCGTTTTTTAGCAATATGTGCCAATAACACTGCCCTGCGTATATTATCGCCTGCCTGTCTATTTGGCATGAAGCCTACTTGATCTCTATGTATTAATTTTCCTATAATGCTATTGAGGCGTTTTGCTATTATTTTTGCTAATAATTTAATATCGAGGTTTAACAGAGAGATAGGCCGATAATTCACACAGGAAGTATCATCAGAAAGGGGTTTTGGGATCATACAAACAATTGCCATTAGTGTTTCTTGCCGAAAAGAATGTCCATCTAGAAGTTTGTTAAAAGTTTCAGTGAGAATGGGAGAGAGTATTTCTGAGAATGTTTTATAGTATAAAGCCGAGTAGCCGTCTGGGCCTGGTCTTTTGTTAAGTTTTAGGTCTTTTATGGCGTTAGCAACTTCATCTATAGTTATAGGCTCATCCAAACTGCTTTTTTGATTCTGAGATAACTCAGGTAAGTTTATTTTTGAGAAGAAGGATTCAGCTTCTGCAGGATTAAATTTATTGTTTGTCTTGTATAAAGTTGCGAGATGTGAGTGAAATTTATGGACTATTTTAACTGGATTACAAGTGTAAACATTTTTTGATAATTTCAAACGTATTGGTTTGAAAGATTTGTTAGTTGAATTTAATGCCCGAGCCAAATATGTACCTGGTTTGTTTGTATTCATGTAGAAATTGTGTTTGGAGCGTTTGAGGGATTTATCAACTGACTCAGTGAGAAATAGATCGTATTCCAATCTAGATTTTTCCAGATGAGATTTTGTACTCTGAGATGGATTATCTTGAAATGATATGTAGGCTGCATTAAAATTGAGTTCTAGTTTTTTTGCTAGATTTTTGCGTTCCCGTTTAAATAGTGCCATTTGTCTTTGTATTGTACCGCGCAAGACAGGCTTATGAGCTTCCCACAGTGTTATTGGGGAGATGTCTGTTGTATTATTAATTGATATGTATTCCTTTAAAGCTTGTTCAATGGCCATCTGATGTAGTGGGTGTTTGAGCATTATGTCCGGTAAGTACCACATTGGGTCATGCGCTTTTGGTATGGCTGAGGCTATAGTAGTGTATACTGCATTATGGTCAGACCACGGAATCGGAATTATATCTGATGCAATAATTTCTGGTATCATTCCTATTGTTAGAAAAATATGATCTATTCTGGTGAAGGTTTGATGAGGGTGCGAGAAATAAGTGAATTTCTTTTTCATTGGGTTACTTTCTCTCCATGAATCTACCAGATTGTATTTGGAAAGAAGTTGAGAAAAAGGTAATCTAGAGGTTATTTTGGATGGTGTAAAAGGTGATTTATCTAGAAATGGGAGGAGGACCTGGTTTGAATCCCCACACATTATCACTGTTCCTATTTTGTGTGTATTAATCACTTGTAATATATGTGAGAGGAATTGTGTAGGTTGTTTGTTAGGAGCGTAGTAGGAAATCACCGTGATTGCTGTATCCATTATATAACCCATGAGTATCAGGTATCTACCTTCTGGGTCTTTAATTTCTGATGATAAGGTGAATGGTGTGGATCGGTGAAATGCAATTAGAGTTCCCCTTTGCTTGGTACAGGCAGAAGCCGTGTAAATTTGTTGATAAAAAGGAGAAATATATTTTGGAGTAGAATCTTTGGTGAAGTGTGTTTCTTGGAGGCATACTATGTGAGCCTTCTTGTTATGGAAAGTACAGAAGGCTTTGGTCCTTTTTTGAGGGACATTTATTCCCTGAACATTCAGGGAAAGTATATTCAGTGGTGCCATGGCAATAGATCAAATAGTTTTGACTTACTTTTTGTTATGCAGAGCTGACTGCGCAGATCAACCTGTGTGGACTGAAGAGATGAATAGATAGAAAAGAAACCAGTGAATTCTGGAGTAAAGAGTAAACAAAAAACATATGAGATTAAATGATACATTGTATAAATTATTTTTTGCAAGTAATCACAATTTACCCGTGAAAGAGAGTAAATATCTCTCTCAGGGAAATATGAGTGCCTTCGTCACACTCCCACATAATATGATTGGGAGAATGAGGAGGGCTAATGGGGGTACACGGATCTTCCGCTTACAGGAGAGAAGTGCTATGTCAAAAGACATCAAAATGATGTTTCATTAATTGGAGTGCAGAATATAGTTTTTGTTGAAATTATTTATTCCAGGGTGGTTGTATATGGTTAGTCTTGCCCTAGGCTAAATAATTCAGTTAGAAAGGTACTGTTAATAACTTTGGTATTGATGAAGATAGTTTGAATTATTTTGGGATTTTAACCCTTTTAGAGTAAACAATTACATATTTTATTCATATGCAACTGTTTAGATATGTTAACTCATAAAATTGAGGTTGTATTGCTTCAGATTAGAATAAACAAAAACATAATTCTAGGAACTAGTTAGGTAATAATATATTTGTTTTAAGAAAAGAAAGAAAAAGCTTCCATTACTTCTGGATTATTGAACATATTTGTCCTAAAAAGTACAAAATCTATTGTTATTACCTGATAATATATAACTGAACAAGAATTTCCTTATTTCACTTATATATTCTAAGGCTATATGAATCAGAAGTAATAAGAAATATAACTGGAATGTAACATGATCCCACACAGTGTGTGACTATCAGAATGCAGTTCCATTCAGTTATAAATACAGGTTTTTTAAAGAGAACCATCTCTTAGTATAATAAATGAAGAGATATCAGGAATTAGGATGTCAGTCCATTGAATCTTCTTGGTCCATGGATGATGTGGCATAACGGCCTCTTTTGTGAGAATGATGATTCCCATTTTGTTCTGAAATTTTCTGGGCGCTGCCTGAAGGTGAAGATGACGCCATTCTTCTGCACGTGGGAGAGTTGCTGCTTGTGGGTTCTGTCAGATTTAATTTTAAAAGGGTTTGTTGTAGTTCATCTGCTGATCTGCTTCTGTAAATTGTACCTTGGTAGTTAAATCTGACTGAAAAGGGGAAGCCCCATTGATACATAATGTTGTGGCGTTGCAGTTCCATTAGTTGGGGTTTCATGGATCGTCTTTTAGTAATAGTAAGTTGGGATAGGTCAGCAAAAATTTGATAATTGTGTCCTTGAAAATTAAGTTCCTTTTTTTCTCTTGCAGCAATTAGTATTTGTTCTTTCGTTCTGTAATAATGAAATTTTGTGATTATATCACGTGGGGGTCCATCTTTCTTTTTGGCTGTGAAGGCTCTGTGTATTCTGTCCAGTTCTAAACGTTCAATAGGGATATCTGGCTTTAGTTCTTGTAATAGAGCAGTAATAGTAGATTGCAGGTCTGTCACAGTTTCAGGTATTCCCCTTATGCGCAAGTTTGAACGTCTGGCTCTATTTTCGTAATCTTCGAGCTTAGTTTGAAGTATTAAATTCTCTTTTTTTAATTGTTCCAATTCTGTTATATTTTCTTGGGTTGTAATTTCAATTTCATCCATTTTTATTTCTAAGGCTGCGGTGCGGTTTCCCAGCTCTCTTATTTCTTTGGTTAGGCTTTTTGTTATTTGGTCTGAGGTTTGTTTTAAAGCCTTATGAAGCATCTTTTCAAATTGTAATAATATTTCTGGGGATACTGAGGAGGCTTGTGGAGAAGTTTGTGAGAGGATTTGTTCTGTATCTGACTCAAATGGAGAGTCTTGCTGTGACATTTTCTGTCTGTGAGAGCACCCTGATGCTGTATATTGTGAGGTGACTGGAGCTGCTTCAGCTGCAGTGAGTGCCTGTGAGCTCTTTGTGAGGTGATTTTTATTTCTGCCACGGTTTCCTCCCAGTACCATATTTCCTGCCCAAATTTTCACAGTTTGTTCCCTGGGGCAAAAGGGTTCAAATGGATGCCTTTTGAGCCTGCAGGCTCCGCTTTGTCCTTCTCTTCTCTCCTCAGCGGTGTGGAGCTCTAACAATGCATGTCTGCTCTAGCTCAACGTGTTTCAAGTAATTCTCTTCATCAGGAAAACATGAGAACAATATCTGAAATAACATATGTTATACCACTATAATTAGGCCACTTCCACATCTAAAGGCCTACATATACAGTATAATTAAATTGATATGCACATTATTACCATCACGGTCAGTCTTATTAAATAAAATCTGTGAGAACCATTCTCTCCATAGTGAGCACAAGGAACGCCAAAGATAACCAAAACAAAGCTCTATATGAGAAGAGATGTATACATATAAGGTTCAGGGCAGCATCATATACAAAAGCTATTCATCAAATTAAAATATCTTAATGTGAGAATATAACATAATTTATCAAATTATAAGTCCTACTAGTGAATGCCAAATGGTAAAATAAAGGGAGGCATAAATCGATGTATGTACAGCTTACACATCTATATATAGGGCTCCTAGGGTTCCAATCTAAAAAGAAAACATAATAAATATTACTACTATGGTGGAAAACAGGCCTATTTATTGACTGATGTCACAGGAATATACAGTATCTCACAAAAGTGAGTACACCCCTGACATTTTTGTAAATATTTTATTATATCTTTTCATATGACAACACTGAAGAAATTACACTTTGCTACAATGTAAAGTAGTAAGAGTACAGCTTGTATAACAGTGTAAATTTGCTGCCCCCTCAGAATAACTCAACACACAGCCATTAATGTCTAAACTGCTGGCAACAAAAGTGAGTACACCCCTGAGTGAAAATGTCCAAATTGGGCCCAAAGTGTCTATATTTTTTTGTGGCCACCATTATTTTCCAGCACTGCCTTAACCCTCTTGGGCATGGAATTTACCAGAGCTTCACGGGTTGCCACTGGAGTCCTCTTCCACTCCTCCATGACGGCATTGTGGAGCTGGTGGATGTTAGAGACCTTGCGCTCCTCCACCTTCCATTTGAGGATTCCCCACAGATGCTCAATAGGGTTTAGGTCTGGAGACATGCTTGGCCAATCCAGTACCTTTACCCTCAGCCCGACCCCAAACACACCCTCATCTTGGAGGTGTGTTTGGGGTCGTTATCATGTTCGAATACTGCCCTGTAGACATGTGCACACTGAAATATTTCGTTTCAGAAAGTCGTTTTCGTCCGAAAAATAAATTTATTTAGTTACACCCGAAATTCATTTTTATTTATTTCGTTTTTTGTTAAAAATTGCATTCGTCCGAAAATCCAAATTAAGGTCGAATCTGTCAATGAAGGCTTATGGTGTCTGTCGAATGTTCAAAGAAGATTTGACGGAGCAGCTAAACTGTACGACGCCGTGTAGTTTACCTGCTCCATCGAATCTTCTTAGAACTTTAAAAGACACCATAAGCCAAAGTACATGTGTACTTAGTTCTAGCTATTTTACAGCTCCTCCTCTTTGGTTACAATTAGCCAATAACATTCATCATCATCATTATTTTTATTTATCTTTTCTCCCCTACGTCGAATCTTTTCTCCCCTACGTTGAATCTTTTCTCCCCTACGTCGAATCTTTTCTCTCTATGTCAAATCTTTTCTCTCTATGTAGAATAATCTTGGACTAATAGAGTTAAGATTAGGCACATTCGACCACAGGTTTGATGGACACAGATTGTTGTCATCATCATGTCGAATCTCCTATCTATATCGAACTGTTGTAGCAACGAAAACGAAAATAAAGCATTTATGTTGGATCTTTTCGGATTCTGCACTTTTGTTATCGTTTGTTAAAACGATAACGAAAATACCTGAAATTCGGACGAAAATGCATTCGGACGAAAACGAATGCGCATGTCTACTGCCCTGCAGCCCAGTCTTTGAAGGGAGGAGATCATGCTCTGCTTCAGTATGTCACAGTACATGTTGGCATTCATGGTTCCCTCAATGAACTGTAGCTCCCCAGTGCCAGCAGCACTCATGCAGCCCCAGACCATGACACTCCCACCACCATGCTTGACTGTAGGCAAGACACACTTGTCTTTGTACTCCTCACCTAGTTGCCGCCCCCCACGCTTGACACCATCTGAACAGAATAAGTTTATCTTGGTCTCATCAGACCACAGGATATGGTTCCAGTAATCCATGTCCTTAGTCTGCTTGTCTTCAGTAAACTGTTTGCGGGCTCTCTTGTGCATCATCTTCAGAAGAGGCTTCCTTCTGGGATGACAGCCATGCAGAGTTGCAGACCAATTTGATGCAATGTGCGGCGTATGGTCTGAGCACTGACAGGCTGACCCCCCACCCCTTCAACCTCTGCAGCAATGCTGGCAGCACTGATACGTCTATTTCCCAAAGACAACCTCAGGATATGACGCTGACCACTTGCACTCAACTTCTTTGGTCGACCATGGGGAGGTCTGTTCTGAGTGGAACCTGTCCTGCTAAACCGCTGTATGGTCTTGGCCACCATGCTGCAGCTCAGTTTCAGGGTATTGGCAATCTTCTTCTAGTCTAGGCCATCTTTATGTTGAGCAATAACTCTTTTTTTCAGATCCTCAGAGAGTTCTTTGCCATGAGGTGCCATGTTGAACTTTCAGTTACCAGTATGAGAGAGTGAGAGCAATGACACCAAATTTAACACACCTGCTTCCCATTTACACCTGAGACCTTGTAACACTAACGAGTTACATGACACCGGGGAGGGAAAATGGCTAATTTGTCCCAATTTGGACATTTTCACTTAGGTGTACTCACTTTTGTTGCCAGCGGTTTAGACATTAATGGCTGTGTGTTGAGTTATTTTGAGGGGACCACAAATTTACACTGTTATACAAGCTGTCCACTCACTACTTTACATTGTAGCAAAATGTCATTTCTTTAGTGTTGTCACATGAAAAGATAGAATAAAATATTTTAAAAAATGTGAGGGGTGTACTCACTTTTGTCAGATACTGTAGCTAATTGCTAATCCTTATGTCAAAGATCTATATTTCCAATAGTATATAGAACATAGTATGTGTTACCACAGGAGACATATGTCCAGCCTGCCTGAGAAGATCCACTCTGCAAAAACAACACCTTAATCTCTGCTCCTTATATATTCTATACAAGATCAATTACCAGCCCATATGCTTGAAGATGGCCAATAAGAATGTGATGTGTGTTACCCCACACCTTTAACCAATAGTATGGTGGCATGAACAAAGGGACACCAGCCATCCCAGGTATTGGCCCACGCGAGTCACTGGCCAAACTGTGCATGCTCGAATTACGTCACCATGCCACACTACCATGCCATGGAATCGCCAACACTGCCCCTGCCAGACTGCACATGTGTGAGCCACGCAGGTAGCACACGACACACCAGAACGGTTAAATTCTTTGTTTGGTCCAGCCTGGTTAAATACACGCCTTCAAAGGATCCAGAAACAATGCCCAGAAATTCAAGCATAAAAACAATCGTGCTCAATAGTGCTTTCCATAAAATTCTGATTTATTAAATAAAAGGATAAAAATACACTCACAATATAACCTGCACATCCACTGGTGCATCACAGGTTAATTGCATGAACTCTCATTCAGATCGCCATCATAAATGAGGGCTGCAGCTTGTGGAACACTTGCCATACAATATACAGTGCCTTAAAAAAGTATTCACACCCCTTGAAATTTTTCACATTTTGTCATGTAACAACCAAAAAGGTAAATGTATTTAATTGGGATTTTATGTGATAGACCAACACAAATTGGCACATCATTGTGAAGTGGAAGGAAAATGTTAATGGCTTTCAAATTTTTTTACAAATAAATATGTAAAAAGTGTGGTGTGCATTTGTATTCAGCCCAAGTCAATACTTTGTAGAACCACCTTTCACTGCAAAAAAGCGTTAGATAAGCCCCTCTTTAAAGCGGAGGTCCGCCCAAAAAAAGAAAATTAAAAGTCAGCAGCTACACATACTGCAGCTGCTGGCTTTTAACAATGGGACACTTACCTGTCCTGGAGTCCAGCAATGTCGGCACAGCAGCTGATGTTTCCATTAGCTGTCGGGTGCTGCTGCCGCCATTGCGGGTAAGGGAACCCAGCAGTGTAGCCTTATGGCTTCACGCCGGGAACCCTACTGGGAACCCTACTGCGCATGCGCGAGGCCCCGCTCCTCTCTCCTACTGGCCCGGGGACAGGGGGAGGAGGAGGGAGGAGGCCCCGCGGTGACGTCATGGGCCGCGGCGTGGACTCCTGGAAGTAGGAACAGGATACCTGTCAAAGGTATCCTGTCCCCCCCCCGAAAGGTGCCAATTGTGGCACAGGAGGGGGAGAGGAAACAAATGAGCGGAAGTTACACTTTTGGGTGGAACTCCACTTTAAGGTGTACACTCTCTGTGGGGACAGGATGAGTTCTGAGACTTTCCCCTTGTAATGGTGGTCCAGGAAAGTTGCCAACCAATAGTGATCCTTCTCCTTTACGCCACCTATTCTTGGGTCCTTTCGCAGGCTTTGAAGCATAAGGGGCCCATGCACCGCAAATTTGCAGAGGCATGAGAAGCAAACTCCTTGGGGTCACCCTGGATTATAGTATCTGGAACTGCCTCCTCCCAGCCACGTACTACTCCCAAGGGTTCTGGGGATGGAAAACCATCTCTTAATGTTTGCTGTATGTCTTTCTCTGCTTCAATGCCTCCAAAACTGCAAGAATCCTCCTCCCTCTCCTCTTGTGTGTTCTGTGGCATAGGAACAATGGTGTTTGCATAAAGTGGGCCCTGAGAGGAAAAGAAGCCCACCTCTTCCTCCTGCTGCTCTGCCTCAAGTGCCCTGTCCATAATGCCATACAGAGTCTGTTCCAGCAGGAACACAACAGTGATGGTGTCACTGATGCATGCATTGCCACGGCTACCTATCCTTGTGGCCTCCTCAAATGGTGACAGTACAGTGCATGCATCCTTTATGAGCAGCCATTGGCATGGGGAAACAAAGCCAAGCCAGCCTAAGCCTGTCGCTGTGCCATTCTCACATAGGTACTCATTGATGGCCCTCTGCTGCATGTGCAACCACTGCAGCATTGCCAAAGTTGAGTTTCACCTGGTGGGCATGTCACAAATCAGGCGGTTTATGGGCAGGTGGAATTCCCGATGAATTTCAGTCAGCCGAGCACTGCTGTGTATGACCGCCTGAAAAGGCTACAGACTCTGCTGGCCTGCTTTAGCAGATCTTCCAACCCTGGGTACCTATTAAGAAAGCGCTGCACCACCCAATTGAGCACATGTGGCAGGCATGGCACATATGTCAACTTTCCCTGTCTAAGGGCAGACAGGAGGTAATAATGGTAATAGTTTGTACCATTATCACACACCACCATTTCTGGCTCCAGCTGGCATGGCCTGAAACCACCTCTGGGCCTGCCCCTGCAGAGCTGCAAGAATCTCTGATCCAGTGTGGTTCCTCTCCCCTAGACACACCAGCTGAAGCACTGCATGACACCTTTTAGCCTGACTCATTGAATAGCCCCTTGAACGCTTAGGGGGTACTTGTGGTTCATAGAACAATTCATCAGAGTAGGGCATAGAAGAGGAGGAGGGGGTAGAGCTGACAAATCTCGCATCATCACCACTAGCTGTATGGAGAAGTAGGGGTACAACAAGCTGCAGCACCAAGCTCTGTCCTGCATCCTTTTAAATTGCAAGCAGAGTTACCCAGTGTGCTGTGAGTGAAATATATCGTCCCTGACCATGCTTGCTGGACCACGTGTCAGCAGTAACGTGGACTCTGTGGCTGTCTGCCTTGCCCAACGATGCCACAACATTGCCTTCTACGTGATGGTACAGAGCTGGAATGGCCTTACATGAAAAGAAATAGTGACTGGGAACCTGCCATTGTGGTACAGCACATTCTGCAAATTCATGGAAGTGGGTAGAATCCACCAGATGGAAAGGCAGAAGTTTTAGAGCCAGCAGCTTTGACAAGCTTGCATTTAGATACTGGGCATGTGGGTGGCAATGACTCTATTTTTTTTTCGCTGCAGCAGATGGGGCAGAGAAATTTGCCGGCTATAGTCTACAGCTGGTGGTGTGCTACTGGCAGATATACTGCAACGACCTGGGACACTCTGCGCTATACCATCATCCCTCTCAGTGCAGGTTGCTGAGAGGTCAATAAGTATAGAGGGGGCAGACTGAGGTGAGTAAGGAGGAGGAACAGAATTGTGCCCCTTTTGTGTGGCTTTCAGGTGCTCTTGCCAATGGGCTGAGTGGTGGGAGGTTATATGCCTTGTATAGGCATGTGGTACCCAAGTGGTTGGTGTTTTTGCCACGCTTGATGTGCTGGAGACAAAGTTTGCAAATTGCAACAGTGCGATTGGCTGCACATGTGGTAAAAAAGCCCAGACAGTTGAGCTGTGGGAAGTGGGCCTGGAGATAACAGCTCCACAATGTGATGGAAAAGGCTGGCTGCTCTCTACACTTCCATGATGGCTGCCTCGTTGGGGTTGTGCCTCATCCTCACCCTTACCCTCACCTTCCCCCTCTTCTCTATGCGGCACCCAAGTCACATCAGTGACCACATCATCATCATCTCTTTCCATCCTCATTACCACTGGAGACAACTTGGCAATACGCTGCGGCTGGGGGATCATGACTGCCAATTTGTGTTCCAGTTTTCTCCCCTCTCTGTAAAAATGAGGATATCGTCGAGATAAACCACCACACATAGCTGGAACAAACGTTGGAGGACATTGTTGATAAATTCCTGGAAAACTACTGGAGCGTTGCAAAGTCCAAATGGTCTTACAAGGTACTCATAATGGCCTGTTCTAGTATTAAATGCAGTTTTCCATTCATCGCCCTCCTTGATCCTCATAAAATTGTATGCTCCTTGATTGATCCCTTTAAGCAGTCAAATAACTCAGTAATCAACGGAATTGGATAAGCATTCTTAATCGTAAAACGATTGATACCCCTATAATCAATACAAGGTCTCAGTTCACCGCTCTTCTTCTTCACAAAGAAGAAACCAGCACCAGCAGGAGACAAGGACTTGCGGATGAATCCCTGAGAAAATGCATCTGCAACATACTCCTCCATGGCGTTATGCTCCGAGACCGACTGTCAGAAACCATGAATCAGACTGAGACAGAAGTACAGTTAAATTTCACTTATTTAATCATATTAATAAAAAAGGTAAACAGAGTAAACATAGTCAAAACATAACCAGAGTTCAAGAACCGGAATGGATAGTCAGAAAAGCCAAAACGCCAGGGAGCCAGAGATGAGCGTAGTAGAACAGCAAGCAGGATCTGGAGCCAGAAGGAACGTCAGCCAAGCAAGTCTTTAACAGGAACACAGGAGAGCGTCTCTAGAGATGTGACCAAGGCGAAGGCAGAAAAGAAAAGAAAATCCCCTTGTGGTGGACTTTAGCAGCACAGAGAGTTATTTAAGAGAAATTGATCTAGTTTGAAAAATGTTTATCCAGTATGATAAGTACAAAATATGTAAAAAACACATAAAAAATATATATATAATAGAACAGGTATACAGTGCTGTCATCACAACATGATACAAGTAGTAAACCAGTAATTCTTGCACCCGACGAGTTTCGGAGCACATATGTGTCTTTCCTTCCTCAAGGGTATAAATGAGCAAGAACACTAAGTGTTATATATATTGGGATGACAACCCTTAGGACAATGTAGAATAAAAGCATGTGAGTACAACAAACGTTCCCAGTTTGCTTGAGCTGGAGATCCAACACAGATGGCGTGCCTCAAAAAGATGGCGTGTCCCAAAAGTGTTGGCCAGTCCCGTGCTTGATGCTGGAGCGAACGGTCACTAGCTTAACAATTGTGGTGAGGGTGTTCTCTACAACAAAAAAATTCTTTTGGCATACTCAAGTGGCTTTTTCACTCATTACTGGCAGGGCCTTTTTTCCTCCTTTTGGCCCCAGTGGGAAGGCTGGCCTCCCCCTCCCGGGTCTGTGCTGTGTGTGGGGGAGCTGGGTCCGTTTTTTCAGGCCAGGCACCCCTCTTTTTGAGACACGCCATCTGTGTTGGATCTCCAGCTCAAGCAAACTGGGAACGTTTCTTGTACTCACATGCTTTTATTCTACATTGTCCTAAGGGTTGTCAACCCAATATATATAACACTTAGTATTCTTGCTCAGCACTGTATAACTGTTCTATTATATATATATATATTTTATGTGTTTTTTACATATTTTGTACTTATCATACTGAATAAACATTTTTCAAACTAGATCAATATCTCTTAAATAATTCTCTGTGCCTCTAAAGTCCACCACAAGGGGATTTTGTTTTCTTTTCTATATTATTGGATGTGGCACAATTTTATGCTCAAATATAGCCGACTCACCATTTGTAAAGGCGAAGGCAGAGATCATCTGGGCTGGACGGTTTAAGTAGGCAGGACTGATGAGCAGGATATCATCAACAAGTGAGTCACTGTGGATAGATAGGAGCTGGTAATTAGCCGACAGCTGAGCGGCCAGCTCAGAGAAGGAAGGGCTGAGACCAGCCCTGACACCGACAAAAGGGTAAACCTGGCAACGTGGGGGTATGGCACGAGGTTGAAGGTCAATTGCGCAATCATATGACCAGTGTGGAGGCAGACTACCGGCTTGACCTTCGTCAAAGACATCGCTAAAATGACGGTACTCCTCTGGCAGGAAGGAGAGTAAAGAGGTGCATAGGACCTTAGGCACATTCTGGAAACATGTCTTGCTGCATTGTGGCGACCATGAGATAACCACAGCGCGAAGCCAATCAAAAGAGTGGTTGTGCCTCTGTAACCAAGGATAATCAATAACCAGCGGAAACTTAGGTGAAGAAATAACTTAAATTGGATTATCTCATGGTGAAGAGCCCCTAAGGCCATGGACAAAGGAACATGAGTCACATGGGCAGGCTGTAAAGGTCTCCCGTCAAGAGCCTCAATGGCAAGTGGAGTGGTACGAAGCTGCAGTGGAATCGAGTGCTTAGATAAAAAGGCAGCATCAATGAACAGGGTTGCAGCCCTAGAGTCGATTAGGGCCTGTAACTTGACGGACGACTCAGACCAAGAAAGGATAACCGAGACCAGAGGCTTATCCTTCTGGATAACTGGGGACGAAACAATGCCACCTAAGGTCTGTCCGCTAGAGGACCTCAAGGTTCGGGCGTTCCCTGGACAGGTAGGACAAGACTTTAAAAAGTGACCTGCCTGGCCACAATAAAAGCACAATCTCTCCTTCCTCCTAAGTGTTCTCTCATCCGCAGGGAGACGTGTGAAGCCCAAGTGCCTGGGTTCGTCTTCACTGACCGACTCGGTACCAGGAGGAATGGGAGGTGAGGGAGGCAAAGGTGGGACTGCAAAGCTCGGAGACAAATGTATAGGAGGCTTCCGCAAGCGCTCCTTACCACTGCCCTACGGACATATTGTCATATGCATCCGTCCATAGGGGGCGCCTGGGTGAAGTCCCCCCCCCCCTCCTGGCAACAAAAAAAAAGAAAAAAAATTTTTTTTTTACTACTGGCTCTTTAAAAAAAGAAAAAAAAGGTCCTTAAGTGCACTGTGTTCGGACGCCGGATACAGTGCGACGCCAGACACAGTGCACTTATAGGAAGCACCACGTCTATGCAATCACGAGATTGCAGACGTGGCGCTGCATTTGCGGGCGTTTAGCCCGCCTTGGGGCGTTTTCTGAAGCGCCGAGTAGCTTCCGCCCGGCCATAGTAATACATACTACAGGCGCCGGGCGGAAGCTACTTGGCACTTCAGATTTGATTGACATCTGCCCTGAGTCAGATGTCACGTCCTACCTCTCTCTTTCATTGCGCCCGAGAGAGGAAACCGGAAGAATGCTGCTGCCAGTGTGAGGAGGAGGACACCGCAGGGGACTGAAGTTAAGTACCGCTGTGTGGAGAATGGGGGGGACACCTGCTGTGGGGGGCTCTGATGGGGGACACATGCTGTGGGGGGCTCTGATGGGGACACCTGCTGTAGGGGGCTCTGATGGGGGACTCCAGTTTTGGGGGGACTCTGATGGGGACACCTGCTGTGGGGGGACTCTGGGGGGGACACCTGCTGTGGGGGGACTCTGATGGGGACACCTGCTGTGGGGGGCTCTGATGGGGGACTCCTGTTTTGGGGGGACTCTGATGGGGACACCTGCTGTGGGGGGACTCTGATTGAGACACCTGCTTTGGGGGACACCTGCTCTTCGGGGGCTCTGATGGGGAACACCTGCTGTGGGGGGGACTCTGATGGGGGACACCTGCTGTGGGGGGACTCTGATGGGGGACACCTGCTGTGGGGGGCTCTGATGGGGGACACCTGCTGTGGGGGGACTCTGATGGGGGACACCTGCTGTGGGGGGACTCTGATGGGGGACACCTGCTGTGGAGGGCTCTGGTGGGGGGCTCTGATAGGGGACTCTGATGGGGGACACCTGCTGTGGGGGGACTCTGATGGGGGACACCTGCTGTGGGGGGCTTTGATAGGGGACACCTGCTGTGGGGGGCTCTGGTGGGGGGGTCTGATAGGGGACTCTGATGGGGGACACCTGCTGTGGGGGGACTCTGATGGGGGACACCTGCTGTGGGGGGACTCTGATGGGGGACACCTGCTGTGGGGGGACTCTGATGGGGGACACCTGCTGTGGGGGGCTTTGATAGGGGACACCTGCTGTGGGGGGCTCTGATAGGGGACTCTGATGGGGGACAACTGCTGTAGGGGACACCTGCTGTGGGGGGTTCTGATGGGGACACCTGCTGTGGGGGGACTCTGATGGGGACACCTGCTGTGGGGGGGGCTCTGATGGGGACACCGCCTGTGTGGGGGCTCCGATGGGGACACCTGCTGTGGGGGGGGCTCTGATGGGGGACTCCTGTTTTGGGGGGACTCTGATGGGGACACCTGCTGTGGGGGGACTCTGACGGGGGACACCTGCTGTGGGGGGACTCTGATGGGGGACACCTGCTGTGGGGGGACACCTGCTGTGGGGGGACTCTGATGGGGGACACCTGCTGTGGGGGGCTTTGATAGGGGACACCTGCTGTGGGGGGCTCTGGTGGGGGGCTCTGATGGGGGACTCTAATGGGGGACACCTGCTGTGGGGGGACTTTGATGGGGGACACCTGCTGTGGGGGGACTTTGATGGGGACACCTGCTGTGGGGGGACTCTGATGGGGGACACCTGCTGTGGGGGGACTCTGATGGGGGACACCTGCTGTGGGGGGCTTTGATAGGGGACACCTGCTGTGGGGGGCTCTGGTGGGGGGGTCTGATAGGGGACTCTGATGGGGGACACCTGCTGTGGGGGGACTCTGATGGGGGACACCTGCTGTGGGGGGACTCTGATGGGGGACACCTGCTGTGGGGGGACTCTGATGGGGGACACCTGCTGTGGGGGGCTTTGATAGGGGACACCTGCTGTGGGGGGCTCTGATAGGGGACTCTGATGGGGGACAACTGCTGTAGGGGACACCTGCTGTGGGGGGTTCTGATGGGGACACCTGCTGTGGGGGGACTCTGATGGGGACACCTGCTTTGGGGGGGCTCTGATGGGGACACCGCCTGTGTGGGGGCTCTGATGGGGACACCTGCTGTGGGGGGCTCTGATGGGGGACTCCTGTTTTGGGGGGACTCTGATGGGGACACCTGCTGTGGGGGGACTCTGATGGGGGACACCTGCTGTGGGGGGACTCTGATGGGGGACACCTGCTGTGGGGGGACTCTGATGGGGGACACCTGCTGTGGGGGGCCTTGATAGGGGACACCTGCTGTGGGGGGCTCTGGTGGGGGGCTCTGATGGGGGACTCTAATGGGGGACACCTGCTGTGGGGGGACTTTGATGGGGGACACCTGCTGTGGGGGGACTTTGATGGGGACACCTGCTGTGGGGGGACTCTGATGGGGACACCTTCTGTGGGGGGACTCTGATGGGGACACCCTGCTGTGGGGGACACCTGCTGTGGGGGGCTCTAAAGGGGACACCTGCTGTGGGGGGCTCTGATGGGGGACACCTGCTGTGGGGGGGCTCTGATGGGGGGCACCTGCTGTGGGGGGCTCTGATGGGGGACACCTGCTGTGGGGGGCTCTGATGGGGGACACCTGCTGTGGGGGGCTCTAAAGGGGACACCTGCTGTTGGGGGCTCTGATGGGGGACACCTGCTGTGGGGGGCTCTGATGGGGGACACCTGCTGTGGGGGGCTCTGATGGGGGACACCTGCTGTGGGGGACACATGCTGTGGGGGGACACTGATGGCAACTCTGATGTAAGGGGACAGAGGCTGTATTTGGGGGGGGGGGACAGAGGTTGTATTTGGGGGGGACAGAGGCTGCATTTTATGTGACAGAGGCTGTATTTGGGAGGGGGGCATAGGCTGCATTTGGGGGGACAGAGGCTGCATTTTATGTGACAGAGGCTGTATTTTATGTGACAGAGGCTGTATTTTATGTGACAGAGGCTGCATTTGATGTGACAGAGGCTGCATTTGATGTGACAGAGGCTGCATTTGATGTGACACAGGCTGCATGTAAGGACGGACTGCTGGGGACACCTGATGGCATCTGGTTGTAGGCGACGTGGCTAGTGACACACTCGAGGCTCCCACTGATTCTGCATTATGGTGAGTTGAATGATTTCATTTTATATTACAATGTAACAATAGAAACAATGCGCTTCAATCATCCTGACACCATAACAACCATGGTGCCAGGATGATTGAAGCGCCAACACCAGGTGTTTGGAGTATCTTTATCTGATGATTGTTAAACTTTGTAGAAATTCACATTTCTATTGTTGTGTAGGATCTAGGCCTGCTGTCCCTCTCTCCCTCCATCCCTCGTTCATCTCAGACGCTAACCACACCACCTTAGAGCCACGCCCACTATTCACTGAAACCACGTCCATTTTTACCAAGTGGGAGGGGTCAAAAAGGAAGGGCGGGGTCTGGCGCCCCCCCATCCTAAAACTTCACCAGCCGCCACTGGTCATATGACGTCCGCAGATGGGATCTCCCATCCTGGGCGGGCGTCATATGACATCCTCGGCTTGCCAGAGGTATATGTGGTGCACGCGCGCCGCCTGCCATGGTCACAGAGGAGCCGATGTGCTTGCCCGGTGGCCGCGATGTCCGCCGACTACTCGTGATCGCTCGTTACAGAGCAGGACCATGGATGTGTGTGTAAACACACACATCCACCTCCTGTCAGGGAAGAGGAGACCGATCGTGTGTTCATACTAAGTATGAACACTGATCGGTCTCCTTCCCTAGTCAGTCCCCTCCCCCTACAGTTAGAATCACTCCCTAGGTAACACATTTAACCCCTTGATCGCCCTCTAGTGTTAACTCCTTCCCTGCCAGTGACATTTATACAGTAATCAGTGCATATTATAGCACTGATCGCTGTATAACTGTCAGTGGTCCCAAAATAGTGTCAAAGGTGCCCGATATGTCCGCCACAACATCACAGTCATGATAAAAATCGTAGATTGCCGCCATTACTAGTAAAATAAATAAATAATAAAAATGCCATAAACCTATCCCCTATTTTGTAGGCGCTATAACTTTTGCACAAACCAATCAATATACGCTTATTGCGATATTTTTTACCAAAAATATTTAGAATACATATCGGCCTAAACTGGGGAAAAACTTACAGCGCCAAAAATTGGCCTGGTCAGGAAGGGGGTGAAAATGCCCTGGATTGAAGTGGTTAAAAGAGAGTCTGGAGGATGGCAAACGTGATCAACTTCTCCAGCTCAGTGGGTATATCTCGGGCTGCTATCTCATCTTTGATGGTATCCGAGAGAGCATGAGAAAAAGCAGCCACGAGGGCCTCATTGTTCCACGCAATCTCTGCTGCCAGAGTAAGGAATTCAATGGCAAAAGTTCTCGTACTCTGTTGATGGACATGAGGCACTTAGCAGCAGAAGCAGAGCGTGGGGGAACATCAAATACCCTTTTAAAGGAAGCAACAAGCTCTGGGAAACCTACTTTGCTTCTGTCTGTGGGAAACACCTGGGGCAGCATCTCGAAGTATATCTCAACTTGAATGAGAAACCCTCGGCATGAAACTGGATCACCCCCAAATCGCTGGGGAACCGGAGCGGAACCAGACATACCTCTTATAGAGGTAATACTCGAGGCGGGTTCCTGCACAGAGACTGGAGCAGTAGCAGGGATGGCCTGCAACACAGGTTGTACCGGAGCAGCCACAGTGGGAGATTCCAGGTGAGCCGTGCGATTCAGGAGCGTCTGTAACGCTAAGGCAAACTGATCCATGCGGTGATCCTGCTCATCCAACCTGGAAAAAATATTACCAACAAGTGGATTGACTGCATCCTCTGAATTCATGGCCTTTGCCTACTGTCAGAAACTATGAAACAGACTACGACAGAAGTGTAGTTAAAATCACACTTGTTTAATAATAATAAAAATAGTAAAAGGTAAACAGAGCAACATAGTCAAATCATAGCCAGAGTTCGGTAACCGGAACAGATAGTCAGACAAGCCAGGATGTTAGGGAGCCAGGGATCAGTGTAATTCAGGACAGGCCAGGAAATCAGGAAACCGGAGAATCAGTGTAGTGGAACAGCAAGCAGGATCAGTTACCAGAAGGGACATCAGCCAAACGAGTCTTCAACAGGTACACAGGAGAAAGTCTCTAGATGTTTTGACAAAGGCGAAGGCAGAGAGGGACTGAACTGAACAGCTTAAGTAACCAGCAGGACTGACGAACGGGATATCATCATCAGGTGAGTCACTGTGGAAAAGATTGGAGCTGGCAAATAACCGACAGCTGAGCGGCCTGCTCTGAGAAGGAAGGGTTGAGCCCAGCCCTGACATCAACTGTGTTTACTCTTTTTAAATCATAATGGCAACAAAAACTACCAAAATGACCCTGATCAAAAGTTTACATACCCTGGTGATTTTGGCCTGATAACATGCACACAAGTTCACACAAAGGGGTTTGAATGGCTATTAAAGGTAACCATCCTCAGATCATCCTGTGATCTGTTTGCTTGTAATTAATGTGTGTGTATAAAAGGTTAATGAGTTTCTGGACTCCTGACAGACCCTTGCATCTTTCATCCAGTGCTGCACTGACATTTCTGGATTCTGAGTCATGGGGAAAGCAAAAGAATTGTCAAAGGATTTGCAGGAAAAAATAGTTGTACTGTATAAAACAGGAAAGGGATATAAAAAGATATCCAAGGAATTGAGAATACCTAACAGCACTGTTCAAACTCTAATCAAGAAGTGGAAAATGAGGGGTTCTGTTAAAACCAATCCATGATCAGGTAGACCAACTAAAATTTCAGCCACGCCATTCGACATACATTCTAATTAAGAACACTAGGAAAGCTTGATGGGGGGCGTGACCGGATGCTGAGGTAAGGGAGAAAGGTGCAGCCGGACCTAGTCCCTGCTCAATCCCCGTTCCTATGTCGAATACATCAGGGTAATGTGGTGTGGGAGACGCTGCTGACTCGTCCTCGTGGAGCCTGCTATTCCTGGGACGACAGACGCTGTGCAAGGAGTGGAGGGGAACTGATATCAGCAGCGGAACAAGCCTCGCGCTCTAAGCTCTCCCGGGAGGACTGACAGCTGCGCGCTGCCTGTGTGAGAGAGAGGGGAGCGCGCCGGCTCGGGATTGAGCATGAGCGGCGATGGCAGCCGTATGAGTGGAGCCAACCTGTGCCGCGTCAACCCTGAACTGGAGGGGTGAGTGACCTGCACAAGCGGGAGCTGGAAGTCATAGTGAGAGACCCAACTCCAAACTAGCCAGCCGGGGAGGAGAAGTGTAGCCCCCATTGGGGGTGCAGCTGTGAATGTACCATTGGATCCAGGGACGAGTGGTATGGTGGAGGGGGGTCCTGGCCCAAATACGGAGATAGGAGATGGCGGAGTAGTACTTATAGCCGAGAAGGAGCCGTCACTGAGAGATATTCTTCTAGCAGTAAATAGCTGTAAAGTATCTATCACTGGCTTATCAGCACAAATGGAAAGCTTCAAAGATGAATTAGAGTCGGTAAAGAATGATATGCAGGTGGTCTGCACTCGAACAGCAGCCCTGGAAGACAGGATTAGCTAGATGGAGGATGATGTTTTCCCTTTAAGACAGGAAGTCTCAGCTATGAAAAAACAACTTAATGAATGCATGCAAAAAATGGACAGTATGGAAAATAGACTACGCAGAGAGAAATTAAGGGTGCTGGGTCTACCTGAGGGCTGCGAAGGCAATAATGCTGTTAAATTTATGGAAGATTGGTTAAAGGAAAGTTTTGGGAGGGAATCACTCTAAGAATTTTTCTCCATTGAGCGCGCACACAGAGTGGCCACTAGGACATGGTCTGCAGGAGGGTATCCAAGACCCTTGATTTTCAAGCTGCTATGCTTTGCTTTAGGGACAAAACCACTATTCTTCGGAAGGCAAGAGAGATGAAGAATATCCAATATAGAGGTGCAAGGATCTCAATTTATCCGGACTTTTCTCCCGAGCTTCAGAGGCAGAGAGCAACATTTTTGGAATGCAAGCGTAAGCTTAAGCAGCTAAAATTTAATTATGGATTATTATATCCAGCACGCTTGCATATAGTGGCATTGGGGGAAACTCATTATTTTGACACTCCCACCGAAGTTGCATCCTGGCTAGAGAGAAATATAGGAAGAGTACAGCGAGAAGAGGAAAGGTAGAAAAAGCAAGGAACTTGGAAGTCAAAGAATGGACCCTTTTTTCCTGTTCTTCCCCCTTTTTTTTTTTGTGTGTTTTCTTGGTGTTGTAATATGCGCATTTCTATTGATATAGGGGGGAGTGGGGAGAGGGGAGTATGTAAATTTGATGTTTTATAGGCACAATGGAAACAATGGGGATAGCTCCCCTCTTACTGGGTCCGGGGGGGTGTAGCTTTGTTTTTCTCACCTTAAATAAATGTGGCCGGTCACTATAGAAGCCATAGGGGTAGTCCCAAAATTGGGCAATGGGGTAAAAAATAGTTGGGGGGTAGGGGGGGGTGGTTGGGTGGGGGGAGGATGGGTGGGGGGAGGAATATGTGCATGGGTGTGTGGTGGGGAGGGGCAAATGTTGTTTTTGAAGTAAGGGTAGGAGAAGTAGGGAGAAGTTTAACCCACAAATATCACTGGAGACACATTAAGAGTTGGTTCAATTTTGCTACGAGACACAAGGATATAGGATTCACTGATGCATGGTAGAGGTGGTTTTAATAGCACTGGGAACTTAAAAAAGAAGCTCACTATATGTTCCTGGAACGTTCGGGGAGTTAAAGACAATTTGAAAAGGCAGTTGATCCTCTCTATGGCAGATAAAGGGGGGGTTCAGATACTCTGACTGCAGGAGAAGCACCTGGATAAGGATTCAATTAAGATAATGGACAATAAAAAATTTCAGATACAGTTTCATTCCACTCACACCTTGTACTCAAGGGGGGTGAGTGTCTTGTTAAAATCAGGGTTGGCCTTCTCCTGCAAAAGAGTAAGGTGGATGTATTGGGCCGGTATATTTTTCTCTATTGCATAATTGAGAATAGGAAATGTGTATTAGCTAATATCTATATTCCTCCCCCTTTTGGGAGGGAGGTTTTGGACGACCTAACTGAATTTATGGCGGGCTTCTCAGGGGTCCCGGTAATAGCGGTCGGGGATTTCAACATGACCATGAACAATGAGACAGATAGGTTCCCATCAAAAAAGTTGGGTAGAGGAAAACCTAAGAGTCCTCTTTCTCAATATTGTGATGAAGTGGGATTAATGGACATTTGGAGAGAGAGGCATCCCGAGGTGAGACAATACTCCAGTCACTCTAGGACACATGCCACCCTGTCCAGGATAGACCTAGTGTTGGGCAATGAGGAATCGCTAGACATGGTGGAAATAATAGTTTACGAGCCAAGGGGGATTTCGGACCACTCGCCAGTGATAATTGATTTAAAGGGTGAGAGAGGCCTTAACAAGGGCGACTGGAAAGTAAATCCCTTTTGGCTCGAGATTATTGAGGACGCGGGCACTGTTGTGGAGAGGTTGGCGGAATTTGCAGATTTGAATATAGGCACTGCTCCATTAGGGATAGTTTGGGATGCCCTGAAGGCTTTTCTCCGGGGGATCCTAATTCAAAAAATATCCTATACTAAGAAAAAATCACAGATAGAAGAACTAAAAGTCAAGGAGAGGGTTAGAAGGGCAGAAGAATGGTATGCTGAGGCACCGACCCCATCCAGATATGAGGCGTGGGTAGAGAGGCAAAATGAGTATAGTAGAACGGTTATGGAAAAGATGGAGAGGAAAAAGCTATTTCAAAAATGGAGGTTTGCCTGTGAGGGGGAGTGTGTGGGGAAGACTTTGGCCCTGATTATCAGGGCCAATGGCCTTCCAAATTCCATACCAGCGATTGAAGGAAGAGAGGGAATAATAAAAAACACTAACCCAGAAATATTAGAAGAGTTTAGGGAATACTTTAAAAATCTATATAGTTCGGCACAGGAAGATGTGACGGGAGAAATGAAGGCTTTTTTTGGACAGCTAAAGTTAACACCGCTTGCGAAAGAGGATCGGGAAATGTTGGAGGCCCCTCTGACACTCGAAGAGTTACAAAGGGGTGTGGCAGATATGGCAAACCAGAAAGCCCCTGGCCCCGATGGCTTACCCATAGAAATATTCAAAAAGTATGGGGAGTTTTTGCTCCCCATGCTTTTGGAAGTACTAAACGGCACTAAGAAGGACGGTAATTTACCTGCGTCTATGACAGAAGCCATCATAATAATGTTGCTGAAGGAGGGGAAAAACCCGTTAGAAGTGGCATCATACAGACCGATATCATTATTATGTTCGGACGTGAAGATTCTGGCAAAGGCCCTGGCAACAAGGCTAAAGAAAATAATTTCAAAATTAATTCATATAGATCAAACCGGGTTTATCCCGGACAGAGCTACAAGTACGAACATAAGACGAGTATATTTAAATGTGCAGATTCCCACAGTAAACAGCGGTAAGAGAGAGCGCTCCTCTCGTTAGATGCAACCAAGGCATTTGACTGCCTGGAGTGGCATTATATTTGGAAGGTGCTAGCAGAATTCCAATTTGGCCCAAACTTTGTTCATTGGCTGAGTCTCTTATATGACAAGCCAAAAGCAAAGATCAGAGTCAATGGAGAATGTTCAGATTGGTTCCAATTAAGAAGGGGCACCAGGCAGGGGTGTCCTTTGTCACCCCTCCTGTTTGCCCTGGCAATGGAGCCGCTGGCTGCGGCTATAAGAGCATCTCAGGGGGTACAGGGGTTTAAAAGAAGGAGGGGAGAGGAGAAAATAGCAATGTATGCGGACGATATTTTGTTGTTCCTGGGGGACACACAGGATTCATTAAGGACGGCCATGGGGATAATTGAGGATTTTGGCCAAAATTAATTGGGAAAAGTCAGCAATATTACCCATAGACCCTCTGACGGAGCCCCTTCTGTACCAAACTCCACAAATTAAGGTAGTAAATCAGTTGAAATACCTGGGGATTAATATCTCAAGGGATCCGGAACAATATATCGCAGAAAACTTAGTCCCATTAATGAAAAAACTTAAACAGAAATGTCGGGTGTGGGGGCGGTTGCCTCTTTCGGTCGCCGGGCGCTGTAATCTGATAAAAATGGTTTGGATGCCGCAAATTCTATATATTTTACACAACTCACCTGTTTGGATCACTAAACGCTGGTTTAACAAAATGGATAGCCTATTTAGAGAGCTGATCTGGAAGGGCGGGGTAGCAAGAATCGGCTTGCAGACGCTCCGGCGACCGGGAGAGAAGGGTGGATTGGGAGTGCCGGATCCGGGATGCTATTTTTTGGCACCACAGGTCCAGCATATGGGAGGGTGTAACAGGCCCGGGAAATGGGTAGCGGGGAACAGTGTACTATTAAACAACACTAACCATGATACTATAGTAGAAGCGCTGGAGGCGGACTCCTTTGACACTAGATGTCCCACCACCCGGTTGATGGTCAAGAGCTGGACTAAGGTTAAAAAATAATGGGATATGTGGATTTCTCAGAGTTTTCCCCATTGTGGGAAAATAGCAAGCTTAATGAGTTAAAAATAATGGGGAAGATTGAGGAGTGGGATCGGCAGGGCATCCATTTTCTACCACAGCTTTACAAAGCTGGGAGATTAAAAACATTCCAGGAGCTAGTGATTGAATTTGCGATCTCCAACCGATCATTCTACAGATACTTGCAGTTAAGGCATGCCCTAGACGCACAATTTAACGGCAAGGAGCCATTATGGAGCGATATGAACTCTTTGGGAAAGCTGGTCGATGCAGATTCCACGAAAGGCTTCATTTCCGATATGTACAGTAGTTTGAGAGTTTCGGTCCAGGGGGACAGGGCGGGAATAGGATATAGGAATAGGAAGAAATGGGAGGAGGAGGTTGGGTCAATGTCGGACAGTCAATGGGAGTATGTTTTATCATCTGGACCTAGGGTCTCCCTCTCTCCATCACAGGCAGTGTCTCATTTATATCTGATATATAGGGCGTATTTTACGCCCCTAAAGATGTTTAGGATGGGGAAGAGGGTAGATGCGGGGTGCCAGAGGTGTGGAGGAGAGAGGGGAGATCTGTTTCATATGTTCTGGCGTTGCCCCAAATTGTACAGATATTGGAAACGTATAGTGGACAGGATAAATTTCATTTTTAAGACATCACTGAGCATGGGTGCCAAGACCTGTCTTCTGGGCCTGATGGAGGATCAACAGCCCGCGAGGGATATACAAACCGCAATAGTTAGGTGCTTGTTTCAAGGGAAAAAGCTCATAGCTAAGAACTGGCAGAGTAAAGAACCTCCAACGTTCGAGGAATGGGTGAAGGAAGTAAAGGAGGAAGTCAGTAGAGAGAAATATATATATAAGAAAAGAAGTAATTATAAAAAATTTGAGAAAATATGGAAGCATTGGGTGATGTGGGAGGAGCATAGAATGAATGGTGGTGAGGGAGAATGAGGTATAGGAGGGCTGGGGGGAAGGGAGGGGGAGGGGGATGTATAGGTGGGGGCAGGGGGGTGGAAAGGGGGAAAAAGGGAAAAACTCTTGAACATCCCTTTGACAAAGGAGGGTATTTTATTGACGATCGTTTTCTTTGCTTTCTATGTGGATTACTGTACAAATGTGATAAATTTAAGGACTGCGTAGATGTTGGATATGTCAGTCCCGGTTTATGTTTTGATCTGTTGCTTTTAATGTGAATTTTTTCAATAAAAAAGGATCTAAAAAAAAAAAAATTTCAGCCACAACTGCCAAGAATTTTTTTTTGGATGCAAAGAAAAACCCACAAATAACTTCATGTGAAATGCAGGACTCTCTGAAAACATGTGGTGTGGCTGTTTCAAGATGCACAATAAAGAGGCACTTGAAGAAAGATGGGCTGCATGGTCGAGTCATCAGAAGAAAGCCATTACTACGCAAATGCCACAAACTATAATACGCCAAACAGCACAGAGACAAGCCTCAAACCTTCTGGCACAAAGTCATTTGGAGTGATGAGACCAAAATTGAGCTTTTTGGCCACAACCATAAATGCTTCATTTGGAGAGGCGTCAACAAGGCCTATGATGAAAGGTACACCATTCCTACCGTGAAACACAGAGGTGAATCACTGATGTTTTGGGGATGTGTGAGCTACAAAGGCACAGGAAATTTAGTCAAAATTGATGGCAAGATGAATGCAGTATGTTATCAAAAAATACTATAGGAACATTTGCATTTATCGGCATGACATGACAATGATCCAAAACACAAGGCCAAATCGACCTGTCATTGGCTACAGCAGAATAAAGTGAAGGTTCTGGAGTGGCCACCTCAGTCTCCTGACCTCAATATCATTGAGCCACTCTGGGGAGATCTCAAATGTGCAGTTCATGCAAGACAGCTCAAGAATTTACAGGAACTGGAGGCTTTTTGCCAAGAGGAATGGGCAGCTTTACCATCTGAGAAGATAAAGAGCCTCATCCACAAATACCACAAAATACTTCAAGCTGTCATTGATGTTAAAGTGGGCAATACATGGTATTAAGAACTGGGGTGTGTAAACTTTTGATCAGGGTCATTTGGGTAGTTTCTGTTGCCATTATACTTTAAAAAGAGTAAACACAGTTGATTGATAATAAATGGCTTCAGCCAAACACTAACCATGAGTGAAAGAAAAGTTTTTGTGTTATCATTCATATTCTCTGAAAAATGGCCAGGATATCATAAATTCTGCCAGGGTATGTAAACTTATGAGCACAACTGTACATGCATATATCTTTGTCAGTTTATTTTTTTGCTTATCAGCATTATTCGAGGTGTACCTACTCTCATCTGATGTCGATACAGTCCCTCATACACCATTTAATCTGATTGCTAAAGATCATCCCTTGATTGTAAAAAGCAACAAGTGTAGCACTGAGTGTTGGTGGTTTTTTCTTTAAAGAGGAACTGCAGTCTGCTCAGATTTTTTGTATCAAAAACATCTTTGCAATTCTGGGGCTTCCCTCCAACCACTTAGCTTATTATTTTATATATATTGTGATTCTGTACTTGCCAAATATGCAGCAGAAATCTCCCTCCACTAAGTCTGGCTGCATCCATTTTAACTGTGGGCAGCTAAAACTGCTCCCTGTTCACTTCCTGGATTTACACAGGCACACAGAGGCACACCTCCAGCTCTGCCGCCCTGATAGGCCCTCTTATGACTCATCCCCTCTCCCTTTCTGGCAAACTCTCACGAGAGTGAGGAGAGCTGTGCATGATGTCGTAAGCCTAGGCTTATTACCAGACAAGAAACAGAAGCTCTATAAGGTATTTACTGGTAGAAAGAAAATGTTTTACTATCCAAATTTAAAACAACAAGGGCAGAAGATTTAATAGATGGAAAGTTGAAAAAAAATTACTGAAGTTCCGCTTTAAGTAAAAAACAAAGTAATAGGAAAATATATACATTTATTAGGATTGCACAAATATAATACCTTAACACCGAATATTACAATTCTTGCATAAGCCTTATTACATAAGCATTGAGTGAAACCACAATGCTTGAGGAAATGTGGCTGTTACTTATCAACACTTTGTTATGTCTTTTGGTTTTTATTGCTAATCAACTGCTCTTGGCCATCACTAGGCTTCTACTCTGTACTATGCTTTTGGTTATAACTACTTTGATCCTGGTTTCTATCACTTGTCTGCCACTTGCCCTGATCAACTAGGTTAGTAAGTCAGTTTTTCCCACCTCTGCCAATTTGATCATCTGCCTTTCAGCTGCCATCAGTGGCATTCCTAGTGTCAGGCACTATACTGCAGAGCTCTGCAAGTCTCCAAAGCCAGGATCACCATTCACTGCAGCAGCTGGCATCTCTCCTCACCAGCTGCACCTTAGAACGATAGACTTCAGAGCTGAGGGTAGCTTCCCCTAGGTTCCTCTTCAGAGCTGACGTGTCACATGATACAAGATGAGGGAGGGTCTGAGAGGAAGGACATCCTCCGGCACTCAGCAGTGCTGTTTCTGATGTCTGTAACTTCAGGGAAGGAGGTGAAATTATACTAGGTGACACATTGATCGGGGTGGGGGTGGGGGGACACAAAATTGGTGCCTTGGGGGGGGATAGGGTTTGTACTGGGATAGGGGATTATATGGGGAAGATGATTTGTGCTGGGAGAGTAATTTGGGGGGCAGATTTTGGGAGGTGGGGAAGATTTGTGTTGGGAAGAGGGTATTTTGGAGTGGGGAAAGAGGATTTGTTCTGGTGAAGGGGAGGGGGATTTGTGCTGGATGTGGGGCTTTGTGTTTGACAAAGAAATATTAAGTTTATGATTTTACAAGGGGGAAGATTTGTGAAAGGAGTGAGAAATTTCAGGGGGGGGGGGTAGTTTGGGCTGGAGGGAGGATTTATTTTTTTGGAGGGAATTAGTGCTGAGGGGAGAATTTGTCCTGGGAGGGGCAATTTCAGGGGGGGATTTTTTGGGTGGGTAGAGTTTGTGCTGAGAGGGGAATTTCTGCAGGGGAGTGATTTGTTTGGATGGGGGGGGTGCATTTTAATGTGAGGAGAATTTTGGTTTGCAGAGGAAATGTGTACTGGACACAACTGACTCCTGCACTCTCCTAATTTTGTACACGCAACTCTTACAATCTGCGCATTGTGTACTCCTGATCCCTGCACAATACACACTCCCGACCCCAGCAATCTGTGCACTATACTGTTCTGCCCTAGCACATGGTGTGCTACACACACCTAACATCTGCATTTTGTGCATTACATAATCCTGATCCCTACACAGTATTTTACTTCTAAACCTGGCACCGACCACAGCACTCTTTGTGTTACATACTCAGAATCATGATCAGAATCTGTCCTTGTATTGAGCTGGAAGAAGACATGTAAATGACTGTCAAAACATAATAAAAACTCTGGAAGTCTTCTACTAATATATAACACATGACTAACCTACCAATATAGTTACACATTTATGGTCAGAACCCCATTGTATAGATTTTGTTTACGGGTTGAGTCCCATTCCTGTGTAGTATACAGTATAATCAGGCACACTTTAACAGCTTAAGTGTCACGAATGTCACGTCTACCTCAATGCAGGTGGTCAGACACTATAGCTAACTACTGTGTGCTTCACCTATAGCAGCCCCCTTTCCCTTAAGGCAAGCAGGCCTACCGGTACTTGGTTGCCCCCAGGACTTATACACAATGCTATAGTGCCTGACCACCACACCAGGGCGGACGCAAACAGAGCAAACAACAGACTACTTGCAGTTTAGCAGACAGTGGTTCTATGACAGTCCAGGTAAAAGGCAGGCTGAGTTCAGGAAATAGTCCAATATCCGATCCAGGTCATACACAAGCAGGGCCCTCCGATCCCTCCTGTATTGATTTGTATTGTAAGTGTACTGTCTGCCCTCATGTTGTAAAGCGCTGCGCAAACTGTTGGCGCAATTTAAATCCCGTAAAATAATAATAATAATACACAGGGAAATCCAACAGCAAAGCAGAGCAGACAAATGGGAGGCTTCATAAGGAACAAATGCAGGTAAGTCTGTCTCTATCACAAGCAAGGGATAGAATGTTCAGTTTGCTTATATCAGGTGACTGACCAGATCAATCACCTTCCAGGTGAATACAGACAGGGGGAAAGCAACAGCCAACACCCAGATGCTGGAATGAGTTGCAGGAGCACGAAGTGATCCTAACACTAAGAATAAATGGTCCCTTTTACTATTATTACTTAGTTTTTGAGTACAAAAATAAGTTTTATTTACCCAAAACAACTGTGAACCTTACGATTATTAAGCTATGGGAGTCTTCTTCTAGTATATGACCAACCTAACAATACAGTTCAACATTTGCGGTCAAAACCCCATTGGATAAATGTATCCATTGTTTACAGGTTGAGACCCACTCCTGTGTAGTATACAGTATAATCAGGCACACTTTAAAAAATGAAGAATAAATGATCCTTTTTGCTATTATTATTTAGTGTTTGAGTACAATAATGTGTTTTATGTATCCAAAACAACTGTGAACCTTACGATTAACGTCTTTAAACCTACCTTGTTAGGGGACTTGTTAAAGCGGAGATCTGCCCACATATTTTTTTTTTCGGCATCTCCTCTGCTTGTATAAATAATATACATTAAATCATATTTATAATTCAATCCCTGTACATCTTTTTAGAATTTACTTACCTTAATTTTCATCTTCCTGAGCGCTTCCAACTTGATTGTGGGCATGTGAACCCCACTAGGACTCTCTTCCAGGATAAGGTTCTGCTGGCTACTCAGCATGCACCTTTCCGAATTCGCGCATGTGCATTCTTTTACAGGGCGTAGCGTAGACAGTGTGTCTGGTTGCATCACAATGGGCAGCAATGGAGGAAGGGCCCGCCCCGTTGTTATGGCAATGAAGATAATCAATCAATCTCCAGCAAAAACATGGAAGCCTTAGCCTAGCAGGCAGATGAAGCTGCTGCAGTGCTGGGCTAAGGTCACGTAAATTATCATGTTAGATGTTAGAGGACTCAATATACAGTATTTACTCCCAAAATGTTAAACTGTGTGGATATATATATATATATATATATATATATATATATATATATATATATATATATATATATAAAAATATATATATATATATATATATATATATATATATATATATATATATATATATATACCTCCGTCACCGCAGCTGCCTGCTCTGTATACAAACAAACTAGTAATGGCAACAAAGACCTTTTTTCCCCTTTCAAAAATGGCCTTTCATCGTGTCATTTCCTGTTTGGAAATAATGTGATGCAATCCTTTGGTGATGCCCACAGACTCCTGGGAAACGATGACACACATCTCCCAGGAGCACAGGCGCCACAGGAAAGTACATACATCGCCGCGGCCCGGAAGTGGCAGATTAGAGGGGACAACCTAGCAACAAGACAAATACAGTAAGGAAAAAAATTAAATTGTCCAAATGTTATGCGAGCAGAAAGGATACGATTTAAATAAAGATGAAATTATGGGTGGAACTCCGCTTTATTGTAAGAGGTTTTTTGTTGAAGTTCCCACCAAAGTTGAGTCCCATTTTATTATGTTTTGACAAATGCTGCAATCAGTTAGATATATCCATTCATTACTGGATGAGTCTCTGTTCTGTTGTTAATGTATTCAGACACATTTATAAATATTTGTTAATTTATACCATTTATCCTTCACAATTAAAGCTAGAAGGTATCTGTGATATTGAACACATAGTCATTTTAAATTGGTGTAGAATAAATGGTGACACATTTCTACTGTTTTTATGGCTTGAATATAGAAATACGTTTTTTTTAACCCCAAATCACTGTGAACCTTACAATTAATCTCTTTATCCCCCACCTTTTTTTGGGGCCTTGTTAGCTATTATGTGAAAAAATACCTGCAACTACTGAGTATTAGCCAGACTCAAGTATTCATTGCATGACTGTTGACCACTAACCTACCAGGAGAGGGACTGGCTGTATTAGTTTGGAGGGAGGTGCACTAACCCTCTAAATTGCAGCTGAGGTAGGGTAGGCATAAAACAAGGAAGGACTCAATTTCTGATTGGTGGACGGTGGCCCTTTTCTAGCACAGAACTGCTTTTACTGCTTTGTGGCTTACAACATTCAATCACATTAAATTTCAGAGCCACAAAGAAAGTTGGTGCTAGAAAACTTCAGATGCTGTGATGGTGGATCTGAATGAGGTGGTAGGTAAATATGTAAGGCCCACCATCTGCTTGACTGGGGACTTTGCTCTGATCAATAGCTGAATGGTGACTTATCTCCACTCAGTAGCACAATATATTTCACTAGTATATTACTAGGGGCAAAAGTCCACCTGCTCCTCAGCCCAGTGCCCCCCCCCCCCTGAGATTGCCTATGGGGAAGGGGAAAAATAACCTGAAAAAGGGAAACTCCTTAGTAGAGCTTTCCAGAGAAATAGTGGTAAGAAAGTAATGGGCTCTAGGGTGTGTCTAACCTTAAGAAACTGAACATTTTGGGGCCCATTTAAAAGCGGCACATGTATTTTTTTTTTAATTATTTAACAAAAAAGAAAAAATACAGACGTTGGTGCCTAACAAATTAAATCAAGAACTAAAGCTGGATATAGATGGGTATTTTTTGTTATTGTTGTTCATCCAGTGGGCAGAATGAAAAAAAAAAGAACAGATTTCTCCATCCACACAAGTGAGGTGGATGGAGGAATCCCCCCTGCTGGGACATTGTATTCTGACAGCTGCATCTAGCTATGTCAAAATACACTGATCAGTGGCTGCAGCTGCTGATCGACAAGAGTTTGCCAACTTCTCCATTCAACAAATGTCAATCTAGAGAGCAACTTCTGGACCAGCCAAATTTTGTTTCATCTATGGCCAGCTTTAAGGAAGAAGGAGCGTTCTAATCAAAAAGATAAAAAACCAAGTAAAAGTACCATCATCCCAAATGACTAATACAATAATAATGAGGATGAGGTAGAGAGCGGTCGCAGTTAGCTGCCTCTGTCGGCCAGCATCTCAATACCCCATACAAAGGAACAACAACCCCTAAAGAGGGGGGGGAGGGGGGACTATTGCGGTACTTGATATAGTGAGAGTTACAGTGAACAGGGATAGAGAAAGAAAGCGATAATGTAGTATAAAAATTCCATTTTAATAGAAAACATAATTAAAAGATTGTAACAATGTCACATAACAGTTGTAATTTAAAAACGGAAGCAGTCAATACAACCAATTGGATTACAACCCATAGTGAAAGTAGACACAAATAGAGCTTGAATTCTCGACCGGTTTCGCGGTTTTACCGCTTCCTCAGGAGAGCAATATCTGTGGTGCAACATAAGATAATTATAGTAAGTACAACACACAAAAGTTACATAGTAACGTTATTAATGCAGCAAAAACATTTAGACAGAATATTACACAATTATATACAATTTAGATAGGAAAAGGATGAGCTCACCCGTTCTAAGGTTCCCTGTGGGTGTACACGGCCCCAAACGATTCCCCCTGCGGCGGACACAGGGGATGACTAAACAGCCTCTGAATGAATAAATTTAAATGGTAAGGTAAAAGGGATATGGACTGGGAAATCAATCAGAAGGAAGGTAAGGTGAGGGGGTGCCATTAGTGTGCCTCTGAGGTTGAAACCATGTGCAGGAAAAGGGACCAAGAGGAGTGTAGATGGAAATAGATAGATAGTGAGGGAAAGAAAGGAGAGAAAGTGGGGGGGGTGTAAAACGGGGGGGGGGGATGGAGGGGGGGAGGGAAGGGGGGGCGCCGGGGGGGGGGAAGGGGAAGGGGGGAAGGGGAGGGGGGGTGGGGGGGGAAAGGGAGAGGAGGGGAGGGGGGGGGAAGGGGCAGTGGGGTAAGTGAAGGGATCCCTGCAGATGAGTATGCAGGAGAAGAAAGGTTGGGAAAGATGGCACACAAGGTATGGAACTGGCACTCACCCCTAAGGTACTGATGTGTTAAAACACATAGGTTGAGATGAATGAAAACCAGGTACAGGTTGTATGGTGAACGCAATGAGGCCAGCTGCTGTTGGATGATAGTAAGGAATCCCCCAAGTCGGCTAAGATAATAGTATGCACTGGAGGCGATTACAATGACAACTGTAACAATAATGGTCATGAAGTTACGAACGGAGTATGCAGGATATAGGCATTAGTGAACAGTGCCCACAGGAGGGGAAATCTGCCTGCAAGCAAGAGAGGTGGGGGGCGGCAGCACTTACCAGCAACAGTGGTCCTCAGTTCGCCATCGTCCAGGGGCTGTAGGCTCACATAGCGGCCGTGAATGGCCGCCATAAGAGCACCCCAACCCGGAAGTCAGGGACGGCA